>JAOQMS010060303.1:0-25852 GCA_027563885.1 Erythroxylum longipes
TCTCTACAAGAACACAATTCCAACAATTATTACATTACTTGTGGCAAAGTATAATGAAAATTACAATTACAAAAATTGAATTATTTATTAATATTTAACTATTTTTATAAATAATAAGTAATCTAAAAATAAAAAAGAAGAAACACAAATAAATGCAATATTATTTAATATTAATGTTATGATTTAAAATGCTAATATAATATTCACGATAATGACAAATTACAAATTAATTATAACATATTCAAATATTTAATAAGTTAAAAATACATTAAAAATTAGAAACTTTACCTTTAAATTATACTCAGAACTTAGAAGACAGAATTGTGAAAACTTTTTACTGCTAATTTTTGAGTTGGAGTACCTTGGATGTATATGTTGATGAAAATAAAAAAATTAGAGAGTAAAAATACACCTAAATATTTCAAAACTATTTATAGGTATAATAAATTAGAAAGTTAATGTTAACTTTCTTAATCACAGGCTAGATTACTCAACCAACGTATACTGTACATTTATACTGCATTTACGTTGATTGACGGCACTTATTACAACAACATTGTTACAAACATGGGCCCTCATTTATGGGATTTTATGGTGGGCCCCCAGGGCCGGCACTGCCTCCCTATAATGGTGTCGGTGGGATGTGTTCCTAGGAAGTAAAATTGCAGGCATAGGAGGTTCCTATGATGGTGGTTATGAGATGCAAGTCTCGGCAGTAGAATACATTTGCTACCTTCCATAGTAGTTATCTTACTTTTTTCTCATAATATTAAATTTTCTATTACTTGTTCTTTTGGATGCTCATAGATGTGAGAGGCTTCAGGGTTGTTGGTTGTTCCAATGACATTAATAGAGGGGTTGCTTCCATTATTTTCCATTCTTCTTTCTTAAGGTGTTGATAACTATTTTTTAAGTAGAAATATTATAAGATTTCACCCAAGTTCTTACAAATTGTACTAAATGATGTAGACTAAATTTGTGGTAGGTTTGGGGGAAGATCTCAACTCAACAAGCTTATAAAAATAAATACTAAACAGGATAGAAGTGTAACTGATAAACACTTTATCACTTAAATCAGCTAACTGAAGGGTGTTAAGTATACGAATAAATCACTAATTTTACTTGATAAAAGTGATTATAAGAACTTATCTTATTGCATCTTCTTTTTATAGCAATCATTATTTAGTGTATAAATTGAACTCTAACTCATTTTTTGCTTTGGACTTAACTTTATTATGTTTAATTAACTTTTTGAGTACTCTTCCTTCCTTGGACCAGTGGGTACTGCAAGCTTTAGGAGGATGGGAAGATGAACTTGACTACTGTAAACAACTCCTAAAAGAAGATGCTTTCAACAATTCTGCTTGGAATCAGGTGAGGATGTCAGTGTTCCGTGAGAAAGATAAAAGATCATTATATATTTGGGCCAGAAAGTAAATCTCTCATATTGTTTACGGAAAGAAACTGGGGGCAAAAGGATGTTGATTTCAATTCTCATGTTAATTGACTTTCTTTATGCATGAATTTGCAGTGATATCAACTGTAGCATGTTTATCGGTTACGCCACTAATTTAATTTTTTTGTCTTCATTTCTGACATTTCACGTCTCTCTTTTCTGTTGTTTATCAGCTATATTTTGTAATAACTAGATCTCCCTTACTGGGAGGCCTAAAAGCCATGAGAGACTCTGCAGTAAATTACGCCATTGAGGCCATTTTAGCCAACCCTGAGAACGAGAGCCCGTGGAGATATCTTCGAGGACTCTACAAAGGGGATGCAGAGTCATTGGTCAGCGATCCTCAAGTCTCTTTTGTCTGTCTGAAGGTTTTGAGTGTCAAAGACAACCCTGTATTTGCTCTGAGCATGCTCTTGGATCTTCTCTGCCATGGGCTCCGAGCTAATCAGGAGTTCAGAGATGCAGTAGCTGGTCTGAGCCCGCCTGTCCCATATGAACCTGATTCTGACTTGGCAAAAACAATTTGTTCAAAGTTGGAACAATTGGATGCACTAAGAGCTAATTATTGTAGATGGCGCAAGAGCAGTCTTGCCTTTGGCAATCCAAGATAACAAAAACTAAATGTTGACCTTGTCCATGGTTTTTCTATACGGGTTTCCTTGGAAGGGTTGGCTACTCAGCGTTTAGGAATTTATCCCAGCCTGTATGATCAAAGGTGTCAACATTTACATGAGTGACATCCTGAGGAACTCCATTTGAACCGTTTAATGTAAAAGAAACCTGTAAAAGAAACCAGGTGGTCACTTAATTATGTGGCCTTCGCCTTTGGAGAAACTGTTAAATCGGTAGTTAAATTGACAAATTCTAAAGTTTTAAGTTCCCTGAATGCACAAGCTAAGTGGAGGACAACTAGAATCCTCTTAGCTATGTTGAACAAACCAAATAATGGAATTCTTGCACTATTTGATCTTCTCTACACGTGTTTACTGATGTATCAATCAATTCTTCTACAGAGATTCACCTAATCATACGGCAGTAACAAAAAGTCAAAGGGAACGCAAGCTTTCTTCGTGATCAAGAATCGTATCCGGATTCTGCCTCCTAAAAGCTAAACTGATATGCTCGACAAGTACCGTTTTTCTACGGACACGTTCCACTATTAAACCCGAAACTCCCGCAAACGGCCACTGATTTAAGGAAACGAAAGAATTGGTTACATTTGTCATAAGATCTCTTACGATTTTTTGTACGGACATGTTGCTGTCATACTCCAGAGACTAGTCAATCGGCTGAGTGTTCATATCTCAAAAGTCGCACTAGAATTCACCATTGAAGCTCAACTAAATTGAACAATTTTTTCCTATGTTGGTGGGATAGAATCCTTGAAATTAGGTATGCACTTTTTAAGCTTCGACAAGTGAACGTAGAATAAAAATTGATGGCAGTTGGCAGGCGTGAGAAACTGATGCCTTCATCTTCAAGAGTAGCAAGTGACTTATGTGAGTTTTTTAAAGAATTCGGTTATTTTATTAGATACAAATATGTATACTAGTACAGCAAAGGTAATCCCTAACCTTATATAGATTCAAAATATATTTAGTGATTATTACAGTTTATAAAAACAATAACGGCAATACTCAATAAAAATTTTGTTGATACGCGAGATTTGTGGTGATTTAGTAGTACGTAGCTCTACAAAAAATAAATATATAATTTCATATATTATTAGAGTTTACCAAACTATTATATCTCTACCTTATTTTTTATTTTTATTTTCATTAATCCTATCAAATATAAAAATTTAATATGAATACCATCAACTAAATTACCAAATGCTTGAGATGTTTAATTTTACATTTTTTCTAAGTGAAAAAAGTTACAATTTTATCTCAATAAAATTTTGACATGACGAAGCAAAATAAATAAAATTTATATTCAACTAAAGATATAATATGTTTATTGAATGAAGTTGATTATATTTATAACATAAAATTTAATATTTTTTTGAGGATTGTGTTGGAACTATATCTAATTTTATTATACTAATAGAAAAGCTTAAATTTTGTGTTTTCTAATGTATAAGAGGATTAATAGTAAAATATTTTCATTTCATAAAAATTTTCTTTTTTTTCCTATACATTCTTGTAAATCAAAACTGTAGTATTCTAAACAATATTTAAAGTCTAGAATTCTCCCTAGATCATCTATAATACCATTGATTCAATCCATTCAATTAGGATTCACACTAAAAGAGAGAGAAAGAAATACTAACCTTGGTCCATATTTAATATATATCTACAATGATAGATCTTTATTTATTTGGTTGCAAACACCTTCTCTACACAAAGAATTTATCCACTCTCTCTTTTTTCTTCTTCGTTCTTTTGCAATAGTGCAAGAGCGTATTTTTATTATTTTGGTAACTGTTAGCTTAACTAAAGAAAGAGGGAAGGGTTCTTATTAATTATAATAAAACTCTAGTGACTATAATATTCTCTACAAGTCCAGTAACCATTATCTTGGACTTACCTTATATTAGAATTAACCCAAGTAATATGCATATCTTTATAATTATTAAATTAGTCTAACAATCTTCCACTTGGCCAATGTTACGACTTAATGATCCAACAATATAAGCGTGCACTATATATTGAATCCATCAAGTCATCTAACTTGAATGAATTGAAATGATGGGATCATGACAGTCACAAATTATCTAATGACACGATTCCTTTCATGTATCACACAATGAACTCAATTCAAAATAATTGTAATTGAGAAATACTCTAATTCTCAACTTTTATGTTTTCTTAAAACATAATTGGTCATCAAAATAAAACATTGCTTGTATACAACATAATGTGACAATTAACAAATAAGAAAAAACATAACTTTAATTGAATTCATAAGTGTCAAATCAACAATAGCAAATAACTAAACATATGTATATACATAACATGATCTTATGCTAACAAGGACTTACTATAATGCCCATCCTTTCAACATGACCAGTAAATGTTTTAGGCGGTAATCCTTTAGTTAACGGATCTGCTACCATTAGATTGTTCCAATATGCCCAATTAACACCTTATGTTTTTGCACTTCTTCTTTGATTGAAAAGTATTTCAAATCCATGTATTTAACAACCTTAGAATACTTGTCATTTTTAGAGAAGAAGACAACTGTAGAATTATCACAATAAATTTCTAGCAGTCTAGTTATACTGTCAACAATACCTAGTCCTAAGACAAAGTTTTGCAACCACAATGCTTGAATAGTGGCCTGAAAGCATGCTACAAATTCAGCCTCTATAGTAGAAGTAGCAATGATAGACAGTTTCCACTCTTTTAAGAAATTACCCCTCCTATTAGTTGGAATAGATAACCAAAAGTAGATTTCCTAATTTCTACACAACCAGCATTGATGTGAACACGACTGTGGGACTTTGTAAGTGAAATAGCGCCAAAGATGAGCTAGTAATCGGGAAGGGACCAATAACAAGATCAAGAGCTAAGAAGTTCAAAGAAACGCTTCAATCCTATATGGGATGAATTGTAAATGGCATGGAATCTCAAGAGACAATGAAGGCTAATAACAAGATAACTAATCAAGTTGAGCGGAATGAGCAAGAAGACTTTCCTTCTTATTTAATTAATTATTTTACGTTAGAAGCATAATTTTTGGCAGCTCGCTACTTGTGTCTTGGACTTGTTTAAAACTTTAGGTTTGGGCTTTAAATTATTTTGGTGAGAGGCCCATGTTTAAAGGTCTTTTACGTAGTTAGGGTTTCTTTCTTTTCAAGGGTTATAAATTCATTATAATAAACATTGTTTAGGGTTAGATTGGATGAATAATAAATTCTTAAGGGAGGATTTCTAGTCTTTTTCTATTGCATCAAGAATATAATTCTTATCAAGGTAAACACTTATGGCGAATTTCTATTCTTTTTTTCAACTCAACTTTATTATATGTGTTTCCTTTCATATAATTGATTGAGGGTTCATTAGGGATGAGATTTCTTCTTGTTCATGTTCTATTCAAAGTGTGTGTTTGAGAGTTTTGGGTTCTTTAGCCTTGGAGTCTGCATCATTTGGTATCAGAGCTCGTATTAGGATAAATTCTTATTTATCTTGTGTTTATGTGCTGTTAATAATGTTATTTTCCATTATAACTCGAAATTAGGGTTCATCTTATTATTGTGTTTTTCTGAAACAAATGAAAAAAATCAGTAGCTAAACAAGAAGAAAACGTTGCTACAAAAAAAAGTCAAAAAATAAAAAACCAAAAAAAAGATAAGGTGCTAGCATTAAAGACTTTAACGAAAACGTTAGCTAGTGTTAAAAAATCAATCGAAAATTCTATCTTTGGGATTGACGTGATTATAGGATTTTCTTTTGTTGGCTTCCTATTTTGTTTAGTGTGTTGGCCCCAGGTTTCGTTTCTTATTTTGTGGTGACAAGACGTCAATATTGGGGGACTTTCAAAATAAGATATATAACTAAAATAAAATAAATATAAAAAGAATACATGGTGGGACTTTTAAAAAATAAACAAATAATAATAAAAATTAAAAAATGCACGGGCGTGCATGTAAAAATGTCACGGCCGTGACAGATAAAGACAAAGGGGAGCATGATCGCGACAATTCATGAATAGTAGCAGTTCGTCGTGATCGTGCTTATGCACGATCGTGCAACCCTGTTGCACACTCCAACTTCAAATCATCATAATTTTCAATCTCGAAGTCCAAAAATTATAAACTTTACATACATAACTCCCAAATTAACCATTTTCTTAAGAATATTTATCCAAAAGCCATTAAACAACTAACCATTTATTCCTAACACAATTGACATTTAACAGAGAAGAAATTTCTACACATATACAAAAGAGAAGTTCTTTAACCCTTCTTTCATTCATTTCTCAACAAGACAGAGTTTCATCTCTCAGATATTGCAGGGTTTATACATAACTTCAATTACATATTAAAAACCATTTCAATAGCACAATACAAAACAATTAAGAATGCTCATGCTTGATATGCTTCTAGAGTACCAAAAGTTTCTGACCTAACTTAATTATAAAAGATAGAAATTCTTGGAGTCAGCTAAAGTTTTTGCAAAGTTCAACGTTGATCTGCTATTTCTGCACCTGAGGAGTGAAAAGATGATGGGGTGAGCTGGGAAGCTCATTGGCTAATATGTTTATAGCCAGAGATAACGAACCACATACACAATCAAGTACATATATACATATTGCATTTTAGACTTAGCATATCACACTATCCACATTCTAAATTTGAGAATTTTACATAGATGTGAATACATTATCATCACACAAATCAGATCATATGTTTCATTTAATCATCACAAAATACCACTCAATTATGCTCTGTATCCAACAAATCAAGATGCAATTAACAAACATAATGGCTCGAGAGAATCTCATCAAACAGAATGGCGAGACCGAAGTTTACACAATGAACAGAATGAGTCCATTTTTCAGAGCTCATATGCCACAAGAGGGCAGCCGGGAGAAGGCTTTAGGTCAACGTGCATGTGATAAACAGAATAATGTCTCTCTTACCCACACAAGCAAATTTTCCAAAGCTTACGTATTCCATATCATACTCATACTTTCAAGCTTTTATGCTTTTCTTCTGTTCATTAATACCAAATACAGCAAAATCTTTCAAAGTAAACATGATATCAAATTCATAGAAAATTTTTCCCACATATGATGAACAGAATTATATCTCTCTTACTCACACAAGCAAAATTTCCAAAGCTTACATATTCCATATCATACTCATACTTTCATGCTTGTTATGCTTTTCTTCTGTTCATTAATACCAAATACAGCAAAATCTTTCAAAGTAAACATGATATCAAATTCATAGAACATTTTTACCACATTCACAATGAATCAAGACAAACATTTATACATTCACAATAAAAAAATACAGCCCATCATCACAAAAACTATAAACATATTACCCACTTATTTACTTATAAATCCAAGCTCAAGTTTGTTCCTCTTCTTGCTCTTGATTTCAAAGTTCTTGGTTCCTTTCAAACAAACATATTTTCATCCAATCAACATACACGAATAAACTTCCATAAGCTTTAAATATCCAAAAATGAGCTTAGACTTACTTTACTATTGGTTTATCTAACTAGAAGAACTAGATCTAGTTAAGGTTCATAAAAATCTAAGAAGAAGAATTTCAGTTCTCTTCTTTCTCTCTTCATTTATAGCATAAAACCTTCTTTCACTAGTTTTTTCTTCTACTAAAGCAAGAAGAAAAGATAGGGAATACCTAAAAATTTTCAGCTGAACCCTTTTTCTTTCTTCTTCCTTCTTTTTATGCTTCAGTTTTCTCCTTCTCTTCTTCTAGTTCCTTTTACGACTTTCTCTATTTTCTTTCTTACTATGCACGACTGTTTTCTCTTCTTTTCTTATTAGTTTAAGACCAACTTTTGTCTTTCCAAGCTTACCCTTCCTTATTAATCTAATGCCTTCTAACTCTTTAACTTAATTCTAACTCTTCCTTTTTATCCAGACAACCACACGAAATTCATAATATACCTAATTAAACTCCAAAAATTACTAATTCATGAATTCTAACTTATATTCATGCTTGCTAATTTAATAAAATAAATTCTAAGAAAAAATTCAGGGTCCAACATTTCTCCTCCTTAAAGAATTTTGCCCTCGAAATTCTCACCTGAGTCCACAAATAGGTGTGGATACTTCTCTTTCATGGCTTCCAAAGATTCTCATGTTGCTTGCTCTCTTGCATGATTCTTCCATAAAACTTTAACTAGCTTCACAGTCTTATTTCTCAAGACCTTTTCCTTTGAATTTAAAATCTCCACTGGTTGTTCTTCATAAGTCAAATCCACCCTTAAGTGAATCTCTGATGGTTGGACTATATGTGACGGATCCGATCTATACCTTCTCAACATTGATACATGGAAGACATTGTGAATCTTAGATAATTATGGTGGTAAGGCCAACTTGTAAGCGAGAGGCCCAATCTTCTCAATAATCTCATAAGGGCCTATATATCTTAGACTGAGTTTACCATTTTTACCAAATCTTAAGACTCCTTTCCATGGTGAGGCTCTAAGAAATACTTTGTCTCTAACTTCATATTCCATCTCCTTCCTTTGTGCGTCTGTATAGCTCTTCATCCTGTCTTGAGCTCTTTGTTTCACCAAATTAATCTTGTCTACTGTATTTTGTACCAACTCAGGTCCTATAAGTCTTCTTTCACCTTCCTCGTCCCAACAAATAGGAGTTCTGCACCTCCTATCATACAAAGCTTCATAAGGTGCCATTTGAATCCCTGAGTGGTAGGAATTATTATAAGCAAACTCAATCAAAGGTAGATGTTCATCCCATGAGCCTTTGAAGTCCATAACATAAGTTGTTAACATTACCTCCAATGTCCTTATTGTTCTCTCTAATTGACCATCCGTTTGTAGATGAAAAGTTGTGCTAAAATACAACTTGGTTCCTAAAGTCTCTTGTAAACTTTCCCAAAATCTGGAGGTGAATCTGGGATCTCTATTTAAGATTATAGAACTTGGAATCCCATAAAGTCTGATTATTTCATCTATGTATTTCTTGGCCAAGGCATTCAAAGAATCTGTCTGTCTAATTGGCAAGAAATGTGCTGACTTGGTTAGCCTATCAATAATCACCCATACTGCGTCATGCTTTCTGTTGGTCCTTGGTAATCTCATTAAGAAATCCATTGTAATCTTCTCCTATTTTCATTCAAGAATAGACAAAGGCTTAAGCTTACCGGCAGGCGTTTGATGTTCTGCCATAACTTGTTAACATACCAAGCATTTTCCAGCATAGTCTACAACATCTTTCTTCATTCCTCTCCACCAGAAGTGTTCTTTTAAATCTCTATACATTTTGGTACTCCCCGGATGCATTGCACATGGAGCCTTATGTGCCTTATCAAGAATTTCATCCTCATCAAGAATTTCATCCTTCAACTCTTGTATATCCGGAATATATAATTTGGTGCCTACCACCATCAATCCATCTTCTCTTACTTCTATTTTCGAAGCCTTACCATTTTTAATTTCTTTTTTGAGCATGCGCAAGTACTCATCTTATTCTTGCAATTTGTTAATCTTCTCATTTAACACTGGCCTTATTCTAAAATTTGCCAATACACCACCAGATTCGACTTGCCTCAATGTCACCTTCAGTTTGGCTAATTCCTTTAACAAAGGAAGATATATCGTCTTCATATGCGCCATAGTAGATTTCCTGTTCAGTGCATCCGCTACTACATTAGCTTTCCCTAGGTGGTAATCTATCATCAAGTCATAATCCTTTAATAATTCTAACCATCTTCTTTGTCTCAAATTTAACTCTTTTTGGCTCATCAAGTATTTAAGACTCTTGCGGTCTGTAAATACCTTGGTGGTGACTCCATATAAGTAATGTCTCCATATTTTCAACACAAAGACTATAGCAACTAATTCTAAGTCATGCGTAGGATAATTCATCTTATAGGGTTTTAATTGCCTGGAAGCATAGGCAATCACTTTATCTCCTTGCATCAACACACACGCTAATCCTTTCCTCGAGGCATCGCTATACACTATATATCCATCACTATCACAAGGCAAAGTCAAAATTGGTGCAGTTGTAAGCTTAATCTTCAATTCCTCAAAGCTCTTCTGACATTCTTCTGTCTATACAAACCCCTGACTCTTCCTTGTTAATTTGCTGAGCAGAGCTGCCATAATGGAAAAGCCTTCTATAAATCATTTGTAGTAACTAGCTAATCCCAAGAAACTCCTCACTTCTGCCACATTCTTAGGTGTTTCCCATCTAATGACAGCTTCTATTTTCCTTGGATCCATATGTACTCCTTTTCCCAAAATGATGTGTCCAAGAAACACCACTTCTCTTAGCCAAAATTCACATTTATCAAATTTAGCATACAACTCTTTCTTCCTCAATGTCTCCAAGGTAATCCTTAAATGTTCTTCATGCTCTTTGTCGCTCTTGGAATAAACCAGTATATCATCAATAAAGACTATGATAAATTGGTCTAGGAAAGGCTTGAAGACTCTATTCATTAAGTCCATAAAGGTGGGCATAACTAAGAACTCAAAATGCCCATATCGTGTGCTGAAAGCAGTCTTTGACACATCGGACTCTTTTATTTGCAATTGATGATAACCTGATTTTAAGTCTATCTTGGAGAAGACTTTTGCTCCTTGTAATTGATCAAATAAATCATTTATGCATAGGAGAGGGTATCTAATTTTGATGGTGACATGATTGAGCTTCCTGTAATCTACACACATCCTCAAGGATTCATCTTTCTTTTTCATAAAAAGAACTAGAGCTCCCCAACGCGAAGAGCTAGGCCTAATAAAACCTTTCTCCAACAGCTCTTCTAACTGCTCTTTAATCTCCCTCAATTCTGCCAGAGCCATTTTATAAGGTGGAATTGATATTGGTGTCATGCCTAGAAGAAGCTCTATGGTGAACTCGATCTCTCTAGGTGGTAGTATTCCTGGTAATTCCTCTAGGAAGACATCTGGGAATTCCCTGACCATAGGAATGTTTTCTAATTTTTCTTCATCTACCTTCGTGTCTATCATATATGCCAAGAATGCTTCACATCCTTCCCTCATCATCTTCTCTGCTGTTAGAGCTGAAATAAGTTTAGACAGGCTTGCTTTCTTGTCTCCCACAAACACCACATTTTCACCTTTGTTCAACACGAACTCGACTGTCTTTTTTTTGCAATTCAAATTGGCATTATATTTTTCTAAGGTGTCCATGCCCAAAATCACATCCAATCCTTCACCTCCAACGACATTAAATCCATCACTAATTTCACCTCACCAATATATAATTCACACTCTCGATAAACATGACTAATAATGGCATATTGGCCAATCGGGGTACTTACCATCAAAGGACTATCTAATAAACTCAAATTTCTATCATGAAAAATCATGCTTGACGAAATAAATGAGTGGGTAGACCCCGGATCAATCAAAACAATAATGTCATCATGAAACAATTTAAGCATACTGGTAATAACCCTTGGAGCTGCTTCTGCTTCCTCCCTGATCATTGTGAATACTCTAGTCGGTGTTTGTCCTCTCGGTCTTCTTGGATGATTTACTTTCTTGGCTGCACTAGCATTGCCCACTTTAGTTGCAGACTTAACTCCCACAGTCTCAATCCTTCTTGAAGCATGCATCTGAGTTCCCTCTCGTCCTGCATACTGTGGACACTCCCTAGCTATATGCCCTTTTTCTCCACACTTAAAACAAATGCCAATCAGTTTATAACACTCCCCTTTATGGAATTTTCCATAATGATCGCATTTGGGAAAAGATGACTTTTCCTCCTCTCCTTTTCCCCTGCCTCCAACAGTCAAGGCTTGAAGGAAAGTAGTTCTCGTTACTTTGGGCCTGCTTTCACTGCTGCTCCTAACATCAGACTGTGTGGGGAAGGTCCTGATACTCCTTTCTGACATATAAACACTGCTACTACGTCCTCTTTTGAGCTATTCTCTTCCTCTCCTCTTTCTGTTCATTGCGCTCTTTATGTTTTCTATATTTTCAACCCTTAAAGTAGCCTCTAACAATTGTTGAAAGTCACAAAAATGTTGCACCACCACTTTTTCGCTGATGGCCAAATGCAATCCCGTTTCAAACCTTTGGTACTTAGCTGCCTCACTCATCATCAACTTAGCTGCATATCGAGACAACTGTGTAAATCTGTGCTTATATTCACTCACTGTCATCTCCCTCTAGGTGAGACTCAGAAACTCCCTATGCTTCTGCTGGATATACACCTCAGATAGATATTTCTTTTTATAAGCTGCTAGGAAGTCCTTCCACATCAACACTGGCGGTTTAGTCTGACTCCCTGGTACAATTTCCCACCAATGCAGGGCATCTCCCTATAGAAAACTTGCAGCATACACAATCTTTTCCTCATCCTCACAATCCATTTATTCCAATATTCTTTTTGTCTTCCTCAACCAAGTCTCAACTTCCTCTGGATCGGTTGTTCCATAGAAATCTACTACGCCATACTTCCTCAGCTTATTAAATTGTCTCCCTTTCTTAACCGATACTGGGGTAGAAGTTGATGGCATCTAATCCATAGCCTGAACAAAAGCCTGAGCAAAGGCTTGGAACATTCTAGGATCAAATAGATTAGGCATTTGTTCTTGAGGAAGAAATGACTTAGGCATTTGTGGTTGAAAAGGCTCGCTATCCTGCCCTACAGTCACCTCAGCAATTGCTAGGGCTCTATACTCATCAGTACCCTCCTCTCTTGGTGGAGAGTCAGGTGCAGCAGATCCTTGCATAACTCCTCGTGTTCTTCGACGAGGTCTCATTTTACTCCTTCAATAAGACATTATCTTTTAACTTACTTTTCATTTTAATCTTATTTCGTACATGTATGTATGATATGCATGTCACTTAATGCAATCAATAGACTCAACAATGCAAACAAATAATTTAGCAATATAAACACTTTATCACACATCATATATTTCATAGTATAACATATTCTAAGCCTAGGAATCCTTAGAAACCATGGGCTCTGATATCAAAGATGTTGGCCCCGGGTCTCGTTTCTTATTTCGTGGAGACAAGATGCCAATATTGGGGGACTTTCAAAATAAGATATATATAACTAAAATAAAATAAAGATAAAAAGAATTCATGGTAGGACTTTTTAAAAAATAAAAAATTACACAGGCATGCATGTAAAAATGTCACAGCCGTGCATTCAAAATGTCACGGTCGTGACAGATAAAGACAAATACACGATCGCGACAATTCATGAATAGTAGCGGTTCGTCGCGTTCGTGCTTGTGCACGATCGTGCAACCCTGCTGCACACTCTAACTTCAAATCATCATAACTTTCAATCCCGAAGTCCAAAAATTATAAACTTTACATACATAACTCCCAAATTAACCATTTGCTTAAGAATATTTATCCAAAAGTCATTAAACAACTAACAATTTATTCCCAACATAATTGACACTTAACTGAGAAGAAATTTATGCACATATACAAAAGAGAAGTTCTTCAACCCTTCTTTCATTCCTTTCTCAACAAGACAGAGTTTCATCTTTTAGATATTGTAGGGTTTATACATAACTTCAATTACATATTAAAAACCATTTCAGTGGCATAATACCAAACAATTAAGAATGCTCATGCTTGATATGCTTCTGGAGTACCAAAAGTTTCTGAACTAACTTAATTATAAAAGATAGCAATTCTTAGAGTCAGCCAAAGTTTTTGCAAGGTTCAATGTTGATATGCTATTTCTGCACCTGAGGAGTGAAAAGATGATAGGGTGAGCTAGGAAGCTCAGTGGCTAATACATTTATAGCCAGCGATAACGAACCACACACACAATCAAGTACATATATACATATTGCATTTTAGACTTTGCAGATCACACTATCCACATTCTAAATTTGAGAATTTTACATAGACATGAATACATCATCATCACACAAATCAGATCATATATTTCATTTAATCATCATAAAATACCACTCAATTATGCTCCATATCCAACAAATCAAGATGCAATGCATAAACATAATGGCTCAAGAGAATTCCATAAAACAGAATGGTGAGACCGAAGTTTACACCATGAATAGAATGAGTCCATTTTTCAGAGCTCATATACCACAAGCGAGTAGCCGAGAGAAGGCTTTATGTAGCACCCCACTCTTGCAAGACACATACCCGACATCTCGAGTGATATCCGAGGGTGTGCCCCATGAGGGTGGCATGCTAGAATAGTCAATTAGTCAAACACTTGAAACTCAGTACAAATTTTTCAAAAAAACTCACTCGCGAGCGGAAATTAATGATCAAATTCAGGCTTATACTTTTATTTCATAAACATCGAAATCACAATTATTATTACACTTTAATCACTCTCATTCAAAACATTTCCATTTTCAGAAGTTATTGCATACATAAAATTGTACAGAAATCGCGGAATACACAAATTGAAACAAAAATAAGAAAATACAAATGCAGGCGTGAACTGATTCTGACCACTATCTCTTACTTCAATGTATTGTCTGTACTACCGTTAGCCTAACGGGGTAACTCTTCCGAGCCTGAAAAATATTGCAAATATTGGGTGAGTTTTGTGAACTCAGACGAGGTAACCATCATAGATGGTTCACTCAATTCATGCATCACATAAATACACATAACATGTAATTCACATCTTTGCATTTTGCATAAAGCATCACATAACTCTCATCACTACATTAATTCATCATATAGCATCAATTAACACTTTATTCATTTATTTCACATTTCACATTTCACATTTGAACCATTTAAACAATGCATTTCAATCATTTAAACATACATATCAAATGCATATGCAATGCTCATGAGACTCACTTTCAATTGTTATTATCGTGACTGAGTGCCTATAACTGTCCCGTATCCATTATGGATACCGAACTCATTAATAACTGTCCCTTATCTGTTGGGGATATAGGGCTCATTTTACATAGTGAGCCTTTAGCTTTTAATCATTTTATGATCTTTAAGCTCTTTTTCACTTTCTGAGCATTAAGCTCTTTTTCGATGGCTACTCCGGTCACAACAACCTTTACATTATTATGCATTCATGTAATGAAATGCATCAGTCATATATGCTCAATCAGTCACTTTATTTCACTTTACACATTCACTTTCACATGTCATCGGACCTTGGTCCGACATTCAACATTTAAGTTGAGAAAACACATTTATTTCGTCATATTCACATACAAGGAGCACTTCAGTATCTCATCCATACATCAAAATCATCGGACCTTCAATGTCCGGAATCAACAAAGTCAACTCACATTCATAATATAATTCAAAACAGAATTTAACACAAATAATTAATTGAGTGAAACCGTCTAGGTTACTCACAGTTTGCTCCACATAGCTTATTGCCTCAATGCCCCGGCAATGTCTGGATGCACACGATCTATTTGCTCCTCTATATCATATAACACACATTTACACACATTACAACATTGCACAATTATATAAGTACTCATTTATGCACATATTTATATTTATGGATTATGTATAATGCATGTTCAATGACAATCCCGAGTACATTTCCTTAATACGCGTCTCAAAATCAATTAACATCATCTTTCAATCATCCTTTAATACCTAATACACTTTCCTTACTTTACTCGCTTCATTCATCATCTACTAGGCTCATTCAAGATCCCATTCAAGCCTAACTACATCATAGGAAAACATTGATAAGTCAATAATTTATCTATGTACATGATTTGGGACAATAAGCATAACTTTCATTATGGATGTCAGATTAAGATCATTTAGGTATGGTTTCAAAGAGAACTTTGAGTTCTACAACTTCTGTCCAGACCCCGAAGTGATATTTTTCCATTAAAAGGTCAAAATCATAAGTTACTGTAGCTGTCCCGAGAATGTCCTCTAAGCGGACACGTATGTCCCTCCAAACGGACATTTACTGGAAAATTCTAGATTTCCAACTCCTTCAATCCTCTAACACATCCTGTACATATCCTATCATTACAACTTCAATTTCTTTTCATTGTCACCTCCATTCCAATTCAAAACATCCACAAAACATATCATCCAAAAAACACATCATGCAAGATTATTGATCATAACCAACAAAACAAACATTCATACTTAAACATTCATCCTTAATTTTCTGCACATCTTTCTATTTCATTTACACCTTCTTTTCATTCTTAACTATAATTCTAATTTACCTCATTTAAAGACATCATACTACTGCTTATACACTCTAAAATCATTTTGAAACATCTCTAAAAACACTTAAAATAGAACATATTCTCATACTCTCAAAACAGAACACAAACATATACATTCATCCACCAATTTACTACACCCAGTTCTCATTTTCATGTTAAATTTTGAGACTCTTAAGGACAGAATGTAAATTCGATGTCTTCATGAAAAATGTAGCCTTATGTCTCTAGTTTAATCCAAATCAATAATAATCTCATTTGGATAACTAGAGAACAAGTTATGGCTAAAACAAAGAAGCATAATCAATAAACATGTTACTGCTACATTTTCCAGCACTCATCTTTCAATTTTCCAGATTTTACACCTAGTACCACTTGTACAAAGATCACTTTTCCTACTTCATAACTCTTCATTCTTAACTCTATTTCAACTTAATATCATTCACAAACCAATTCATGATCTATATTTGATCATTAACCTAAAAACAGAACATATACATATACCCATTCATCATCAATTTTCTACACTCATCCAACACCATTTTAATGATCATTCTACCTCAAAATCATCTCTATAACAATTTATGGGTAATTAATCATCATATATATATACAAAAGCAAGAAATTTACATCAATTATTCATCACCCACGTTCATCATACGTAAAACACCATTTTATGCCATTTAACCTCTAACTATCATCATAAAAGCTTCATTTAACAATACTCATGAAGATTAACAAGCTACTTACTTGATTTAGCTTCAAAATCCTCAAGATTTCTCTTAGCCCTAGCTCTCCACATAACCCACGTATATCATCATCCTTCAAGGTGTTAGGGTTGGGTCTTTTGTGAGAAATGAAAGAGAGAGCAAGATGAAAGTAGCAAGTGAAAGATGGGAGGGTTAGGTTCAACGTGTATGAAGGTTGGAGAAGCAAAAATCATGAAGAAAAGAGAAGAAGAGGAAAGTCACGAAGAAGAAGATAGGAATTAATAAGTGAAAGACAATTAAAAGTTTGTCTTTCATTAATGCATTTAGTGTGGGCTTGTGTGGTGAGTGGTAGTGACACTTGTCACTGCCACTTGTCACCTTCTCATAGTCCCACTTGGACCATTATTGATAATTAGTCTATCAATTCCAATTTCTACTCTAATTGTCTCCAAATTTCAATGACATAAGTCATTAAATCCCAAAGTCATTTATAAAAATTTCCACTATAATTTGACATTTATTTCTACTGCCATTCATCAATTATTCTGCCAATTGACATTTTTCCTAAAATTCTCCAAAAATTCTAAATCAATACATATATTCTCCACATCTATTTTCAATACAATTAATTCACAATTCTTATATAATCACATTTATAATCAATTATACCCAGAATTCGTCAATGAATGCATGTACAAATATTTTCATATGTGCAAAAATTCAAATTCACATGTGTGTACGCTAACAATATACATGAGCATGAGATGCATTTTTCTTAACCTCTCATTGATCTCACATGTACTATATTTTAGGATTCTAACCCTTAGTATGGGAACGAGATGTTACACTTTAGGTCACTGTGCATGTGATGAACAGAATGGTATCTCTGTTACCCACAAAAGCAAAATTTCCAAAGCTTACATATTCCATATCATACTCATACTTTCATGCTTTTTATGCTTTTCTTCTGTTCATTAATACCAAATACAGCAAAATCTTTCAAAGTAAACATGATATCAAATTCATATAACATTTTTCCCACATTCACAATGAATCAAGACAAACATTTATACATTCACAATAAAAAATACAGCCCATCATCACAAAAACTATAAACATATTACCTACCTATTTAATTATAAATCCAAGCTCAAGTTTGTTCTTCTTCTTGCTCTTGATTTTGAAGTTCTTGGTTCCCTTCAAACAAACATATTTTCATCCAATCAACATACACGAATAAACTTCCATAAGCTTTAACTATCCAAAAATGAGTTTAAACTTAATCTACTCTTGGTTTATCTAACTAAAAGAACTAGATCTAGTTAAGGTTCATAAATATCTAAGAAGAAGAATTTCGATTCTCTTCTTTCTCTCTTCATTGACAGCATAAAACTTACTTTCACTAGTTTCTTCTTCTAATAAAGCAAGAAGAAAAGATAGGAATACCTAAAAATTTTCAACTGAACCATTTTTCTTTCTTCTTCTTTCTCCTTTTTGTGCTTCGGTTTTCTCCTTCTCTTCTTTTAGTTCCTTCTACAACTTTCTCTATTCTTTTTCTTACTATGCACAACTCTCTTCTCTTTTCTTCTTATTAGTTTAAAACCAACATTTGTCTTTCCAAGCTTACCCTTCCTTATTAATCTAATGCCTTCTAATTCCTTAACTTAATTCTAACTCTTCCTTTTTATCCATGCAACCACACAAATTTTATAATATGCCTAACTAAACTCCAAAATTACTAATTCATGAATTCTAACTTATATTCATGCTTGCTAATTTAATAAAATAAATTCTAAGAAAAATTCGGGGTCCAACATAGTGTCTTTCCTTCATTCTAAGTTTCTATTCTTTTAATCTCTTATTATTATAATTTTTGTTTCCATTTACAACATAATTAGCAAATTGATTCTTGTTAATTTAAAATCTATATTTTTTTGGGCATTCTATATCCTTCCTCTTGTGGGTTCAATTTATCTTCTTTGTTTTCGGTATACTTGCCTCTATTTTTGTGCTCATCGTCTTTTTTACTTATTTTCATTGCATTCCTAAATCTTAATTTGTTGTTTGTGCATTACCTTGATTGGAAACTGAATTCCAAAGTGTAATTGAGGAAATTAAGTTTGATCGGAAAAAGGCTTGAGTGTGTAAGCTTAAAAGAGGGAAAAAGCTAATTTGAGTGAAACACGAGTGAAGTCTCATCTTTTGAGTGAAACACGTGAGGGAGTGACTTGTGAGCTTATCTTTTATTGTTAACCATTTATCTTGCAGTTTTTATTATAAGAATGGCAGGTAGAAGGGATGGAAAGGAAACATTACATGAGGAGGATGACAATGTGCCTGATTTGAAAGGGATGTGTAAGGCATTCATAAATGAGTTCAAGAAGTTATCTACTAGGATGGATGAGAGAATTAATGAAGCTAGTAAAATCCAAAACTATAGTAGATTAATTGGTAGTTATAGGAATCGGGAGGAAGAATTGGAAAGAATGTATAACGAGTATGAAGATGAAGTGCAATTCGTGAGGGGTAAAGTAAGGAGGGAAGAAAGAGTGGAGAGAAAAGATAGCAAAATTAATGCCATCAAGATGAAAATTCCATCCTTCAAAGGTAGGAATGATGCTGAAGTATACTTAGACTGGGCAAGAAAGATGGACATGATTTTTACTTGTCACAACTATTCTGACGATAAGAAAGTGAGATTGACAGTATTGGAATTCTTTAATTATGCATTAGTTTGGTGGGATGAAATGGTAAAGAATAGGAAATTACTTATATCTACTTGGGAAGAGATGAAAAGAGTGATGAAGAAGAGGTTTGTGCCATCTTATTACTATAGAGAGTTGCACCAGCAATTACATAGGCTCACACAAGGAACTAGATCAGTAGAAGATTTTCACAAGGAGATGGAGATACTACTGATTAAAGCTAACATAGAAGAGAAGGAAGAGGTGATAATGGCTTGGTTTATGGCCAGATTGAATAGAGAAATTGCTGATGTGGTTGAGTTGCAACATTATGTAGAGATGGAGGACCTAGTGAACATTGCCATGAAGGTGGAAAGGCAACAAAAACAAAGGAGGGTAACTAAGTTTTTTGTAAATTTGAGTAGCAAATGGAATCCAAAATGGAGCAAAAATGAAGATGACAAGAGGGAGCACTATTCAGATTCCAAGGAGAAAGACAATGAGTTAAACAAAGGCAAGGAGATGAGTAATTCAATTAAAAAAGGTACCACTGATTCATCCTCTAAACTTTATAAACATAGGGATATTAAGTGCTTTAAATGTCAAGGGCATAGTCATTATGCATCTGATTGTCCTAATAGGAAGACTATGTTTATTACGGGTGGAGAAATTGTTTCTTAGTTTGATGATGGTAATGAGTCTAATGGTAGTAATTTAAGTATGCCACCTTTGGAAGATTTTTTTGATGATGACGAGAATGTTGAGTATGTTGTGAAGGGTGAATCTTTACTTGCTAGACGTGTACTGAATTTGAATGTGAAGGAAAATAGCGTAGAACAAATGGAGAACATATTTCATACGAGATACTTAGTAGGTGGGAAAGCTTGCAGCACAATTATAGATGGGGGTAGTTGCACTAATATGGCTAATACTACTTTGGTAGAGAAGTTGAGGTTGAAATGGGATAAATACCCTAATCCATATAGACTATAATGGTTGAATGAAAGTGGTGAAGTTAAAGTTACTAAGCAAGTTATTATTGCATTCTCTATTAGTAGATATGCAGAAGAAGTTGTGTGCAATGTCGTGCCTATATAAGCTGGTCATATATTGTTGGATAGGCCATGGCAATTTGATAGGCGTGTTATGCATGATGGGTATATGAATAAGTATTCTTTAATATATAATAGGTAGAAAGTTACTCTTGCTCCTTTATCACCCAAAGAAGCATACCTTGAACAATTGAAAATTCAACAATCGTCAAGTGGGGATTCAGGTAGTGAGGTGAAAAAGAAAGAAGAGAGAAAAGAAGCTATGAGAGAAAGAATAAAATTAAAGGCCCAATGGTGAGTGACTACACAAGTGAGGAAACAAAAGTGGGTTGTGCAAGAGAGAAGAAGTGAGTGAGTGAAAAGAAAGAAAAGAATGTGAAAAGTGAGCTAAGAAAAATTGAGAGGAGTGAAAAAGTTAAGATACAATCATGTTTTTATGCAAAAGAGAGAGAGAAAGTTAAAGAGTGCATACTTAGGCAAGAGAGATTTAATCTTGATTCAGTTTAAAGAAACTTTGTTTACTAACATTGACCATGAACCAAGTTTGCCTAATGTGTTTGTGACCTAGTTGTAGGATTATGATGATGTTTTTCCTGAAGAGGTACCCTATGGGTTACCACCTTTGAGAGGGATTGAGCATCAGATTGACTTAGTACAGGAGCTCAAATTCCTAATTGTCCAGCTTACTGAAGCAATCCAGAGGAGACAAAGGAATTACAAAGGCAAATTGATAAATTACTTAAAAAGGGGTACGTGAGGGAGAGCATGAGTCCTTGTGCTGAACCAGTTTTTTTAGTGCCAAAGAAAGATGGAACTTGGAGGATGTGTGTGAACTGTAGAGCGGTCTACAAAATCATTATAAAGTATCGTCATCCTATTCCTAAATTAGATGATATGCTAGATGAGTTGCATAGTGCTTGCATATTCACAAAATTTATTTAAAAAGTTGCTATCATCAGATTAGTATGAAAGAAGGTGATGAATAGAAAATTGCATTTAAGACCAAATATGGATTATATGAGTGATTGGTTATGCCTTTTGGCTTATCCAATGCACCTAGTACCTTCATGCTCTTAATGAATCATGTTTTGTGTGAATTCCTTAGTAAATTTGTAGTTGTTTACTTTAATGACATCTTGATTTACAGTAAGAACTTAAATGAACATGTCATGCATGTTAAGATTGTTTTAGATGTGCTTAGGAAAAGAGAAGTTGTATGCAAATCTTAAAAAGTGTTGATTTTGCATAGATAAAGTTGTCTTCTTAGGACTTGTGGTGAGTTTTAAGGGAGTTGAGGTTGACTCTGAAAAGGTGAAAGCTATTCAAGAATGGCCGACACCTAAGTCAATTAGTGAGGTTATGAGTTTCCATGGCTTAGTAGATTTTTATAGGCAATTTGTTAAAGATTTCTCTACTATTGCTGCGCCACTGAATGAAATCATTAAAAATAATGTTGGTTTTAGATGGGAGAAAGAACAGAAAAATGCATTTAATACTTTAAAGGAAAAGTTACGTACTACACCTGTTTTACGTTTACCTAATTTTTCTAAGACTTTTGAAATTGAATGTGATGCTTCTTTAAAGGCTATTTTAATGCAGGAGAATCATTCTAGAGCTCTTAAAGTTTGGGAATATTACTTATTACCTAAAGAGTTCGTGATACATAGTGATCATCAATCTCTCAAGTACTTGAAGGGAAAAGGAAAATTAAACAAAAGGCATACAAGTAGGGTGGAGTATCTTGAAACATTTCCGTATATGATTAAATACAAGCAAGGCAAGGAAAATGTTGTGGCTGATGCATTATCAAGAAGGCACACTTTGATTTCTATGCATACTTCTAAGTTTCTTGGATTTGAGCATTTGAAAGAATTGTATGTAGATGATGTTGATTTTGCTAAT
The DNA here is from genome assembly GCA_027563885.1 of Erythroxylum longipes. Classification (NCBI taxonomy): domain Eukaryota; kingdom Viridiplantae; phylum Streptophyta; class Magnoliopsida; order Malpighiales; family Erythroxylaceae; genus Erythroxylum; species Erythroxylum longipes. Next base: position 22,641 of record JAOQMS010060303.1, read on the forward strand.
GAATATCAAGCTTGTGAACATGCTACAATTGATAAGTTCTATAGACATGAAGGATATTTTTTTAGGGGTAAATAACTTTGCATTCCTGTATGTTCTATTAGAGAGTTAATTGTTAGAGAATCACATAGTGGAGGGTTAATGGGGCATTTTGGTGTACAAAAGACTTATATATGTTTAGTGAACATTTTTATTAGCCAAATATGAGAAAATATGTGGAAAGGGTTTGTGCCAAGTGTATTGCATGTAATTAAGCTAAGTCTAGGTCTATGCCTCATGGTTTGTATACACCTTTACCTATACCTAGTGAACCTTGGACTGATATATCTAGGGACTTTGTATTGGGTTTACCTAATACTAGGAAAGGTAGAGATAACATATTTATTGTTGTGGAAAAATTTAGTAAAATGGCTCATTTCATTGCTTGCCAAAAAATAGATGATGCAACAAACATTGCTAATCTTTTCTTTAGGGAAGTGGTTTGGCTTCATGGTGTGCCAAGGACCATTGTTTCAGATAGGGAGGTTAAGTTCCTAAGTCACTTTTGGAGAGTTTTGTAGGGAAATTTGGGTACTAAGCTTTTATTTTCTACTACATGTAATCCATAAACTGAGATAGTTAATAGGACTTTAGGAACCATGTTGCGTGCAATTGTTGGGAGGAACTTGAAAACTTAGGAAGATTGTTTTCCATTCATTGAGTTTGCATATAATCGTTCTATACATTCTTCTACAGGTTATTCTCCATTTGAAACTGTGTATTGTTTTATTCTATTAACTGTGTTAGATTTGATTCCTTTACCGTTAACTAAGATTGCTAGTTTAGATGGCAAGAAGAAGGCTGATTTGGTTAAAACAATACACAAGAAAGCACGTGCACAGATTGAAGAAAAGAATCGCATATATGCACAAAAAGAAAATAGAGGTAGAAAGTAAGTTCTCTTCGAACCAGGTGATTGGGTTTGGGTGTATATGCGAAAAGAAAGGTTTCCATAGTGAACGAAGTGAAAACTTGATGCAAGGGGAGATGGACCATTCCAAATGTTGGAATGCATCAATGATAATGCAAATAAGATAGACTTGCCAGGTGCGTTTAATTTAGTGCTACTTTTAATGTTTCTAACTTATCTCTTTTTGACTTTGATTTAGATTCAAGGATGAATCCTTTTGAAGAGGGAGGGGATGATGTGAGCACGACTGTGGGACTTTGTAAGCGAAATAGCACGAAAGATGAGCTAGTAATGCTGGAGGGACCAATAACAAGATCAAGAGCTAAGAAGTTCAAAGAAGTACTTCAATCCTACATGGGCAGAATTGTAGATGGCATTAAATCTCAAGAGACAATGAGGGCTAATGATAAGATAACTAATCAAGTTGGGAAGAATGAGCAAGAATACTTTCCTTCTTATTTAATTAATTATTTTACATTAGAAGCATAACTTTTGGCAGCCCACTACTTGTATCTTGGGCTTGTTTAAAACTTTTAGGTTTAATAGGTTATATTTTAAAAATATTAGTTTGGGCTTTAAATTATTTTCGTAAGAAGCCCATGTTTAAAGGCCTTTTATGAAGTTAGGGTTTCTTTCTTTTCAAAGGTTATAAATACATCATAATAAACATTGTTTAGGGTTAGATTGGATGAATAATGAATTATTAAGGGAAGATTTCTTGTCTTCTTCTATTGCATCAAGAAATATAATTCTTATCAAAGAAAAAACTTGTGGCGAATTTCTATCATGTTTTCAAATCAACCTTATTGTATGTGTTTCCTTTCATATAATTGATTGAGGGTTCATTAGTGTTAGGGATTTCTTCTTATTCATGTTCTATCTAAAGTGTGTGTTTAAGGGGTTTCAGGTTCTTTAGCCTTAGGGTTCTGCAGTTTAAATTTGAATAACCAATCACTTCTAAGTGATCTGATTTCCTGCATGTAAGCATCTAATCCTTGGTACCTTGTAAATACCAAAGTACTTTCTTTATAACTTTCTAGTGGCTCATTCCGGGATAACTTTGATATCGGTCTAACATTCTAACAATAAAACTGATATCCGATTGAGTGCAAATCTGAATATCAACCAAACTCCCAAATACAAATGTAGAGGGAATAAATTCCATATCCTTTCGTTCCAAATCATTTTTAGGAAATTACATTTCACTAAATTTATCCCCTTTTTTAATTAGAACTACCCCTGTAAAACATTTTTCATCCTAAATCTCTTTATTACTTTATCGATATATCCTCTCTGAGATAACTCTAACAATTCTTGTGTCCTGTCACAGAATATTTCTATTCCAATCACATATGATGCCTTACCTATGTCTTTCATTTCAAAGTTATTAGAGAGAAATTTCTTTGCATCATATAATAAGCCCAAATCATTAGCAAGAGAATATTGTCAAAATACAATACCAAAATAATGAATTTTCTCCACTAACGTTTATATAGATACACCTATTAACAATGTTCTCTATAATATCATACGAGGTAATGGTATTATTAAATTTAAGATACCACTGTCGAAAAGCTTGTTTCAAATCATATATTGACTTCTCTAATTCACACATCATATTTTCCTTTTTTGTAGTCACAAAACCTTCCGGTTGGTTTATATAAACTTCTTATTCTAAGTCATCATTCAGAAAAGGCGGTCTTTATATCCATTTGGTAAACCGAAATCATAATGAACTACCAATGACATAACAATTCTTAAAGGGTTCTTCTTCGAAACTAGAGAGAAGGTCTCTTTAAAGTCAATGCCATCCTTTTGATTATAACATTTGGCTACAAGTTTGGTTTTGTACCTCTTAATATTACCTTTCGATTCCATTTTAGTCTTAAAAACCCATTTACAACCTACTTGTTTTAAGCCTTCAGCAACTCAACTAGTTCCCAGACTTGATTATCATCATTAGATTTTTACTCTTCTTTCATAACATTAAGCCACTTTTCAGAATTGATACATTTTACGACTTTTTAAAATAAAACTGGATCCTTATCAATGCTCATGTCACACTCTTGCTCAAGTGAATACACCACATAATCATCTAATATAGCTGGTCTTTTCTCCCTTATATACCTTCCCAATATTATTTTTTTTGATATCACTTGATCATTTGTGACTTGCACATTATTTACTAGTGTAACATCCCGTTTCCAGAGAACGGGTCGGACCAGAGAAACGGGTCTAAGTGTGGTAAATTAACACATCTCATGCT
>JAOQMS010060355.1:0-25833 GCA_027563885.1 Erythroxylum longipes
GTTGATTTATACAACATTTGCATAAATTGCAAAAAGATAACTCAAGAACTCTTCTCACTCTCTCTAGAACACTTCTAGCTATCACTTAAATGTGTAAGAAGTGAAAGTTGTTCGTAGACATAAGTGAATAACTCACTTATATATCAGGCCACGATCATGGCATGTCTCGCCTTAGGCCACGATCGTGTCCCTATGATGCACGATCATGGCCTACTTAAAATAGGCCATATACACTTATTTTTCATCCGATCTTTTATACGTGTCACCCTTAGGTTCCTGGCTATTTTAGGTACTTGAATTAACTCTTAATTCAAACACATTATGATGCTTATTTCCTGGAATATAAGTGGATTAACACACAAACTCTTTGATAGTTAATTATCCAACTTATGAACCTTTCCATAAACAATTATTGTGTTATTCGTCCTTTTACCATACTATACACTACTTAGTTTGGAGTATGGGATATGTGTCAATTCCCACTAGAATGACTATGTCACATCTAGTCCAAGTGATGTTAGTTTTTGTTCTGGGATCTTATTACTCATAAGTGTCATTGAAGACCTTCTTTATGACAAATACCTGCTCTGGCCAGAGGCTCCCCAGTAATGACCCCAACAAGGGGCCATGGGTATCATCTCCTTCTATCAGGAGTGGTGAATCCTTTATTGGCTACCCAATTACCTTTGAACATAAATAGCTGCACCCAATCACCACCCTAAGAGCGACCTCGTCTTGAGGTAACAAGGATTGGTGTTAAAGCACAGGATTTATATCCAAGATATCCTTGAATACCTCAAGTTTAAGGATATTTGCAACATTGCTATGACGAGATTAATCATTGACATTCGATAGATCATCCATATAATAATCTTATAACGGGTCATCCGATGTACTTACTACCCTTAGTAAGCATCCACATATTAGCTCTAAACATCTCAAGCTTATAGTTTATGAGATCCACTACTTGATCAAATCAAGGAGTATAATATTTGCTAGTCTTTTCGAATTAATAATGTCCTGTCTTATTAATCCTATGACTAGGGATTATTTAGATACTAACATAATTGCACATGATAGGAATCTCATTATCATGATCTCATCATGATTTTCTTCATGCTATATTTTGTATCATGGACTTCATTAATTCGATTTAAGATCAATATCAATTCATATATTTATATAAATGAATATCAAATCAATGGAAAAATGCCTATTATTTTATTAATTAATAAAGTTTGTACAAAAGTGCTAAAGGTGATTGCCTTTAGAGCACTATTATAACATTATACTCATCCATTTAAAATATAGCTTTTATGTTTGATATTTTATAAAAAAAAATGTCTTATAAAGTATGTAAAAGAAAAAGATTAGATTTTGTTTCCTCTTAGTCTTCATTTGTTCACAATCTATCTCACCTCGATCAAATAGAATGTTAATACTTTGTACAAATTAGAAATGTTTTGTTAATTGGTTAATACACTTATAAATGGAATATTCTTAGACATCAAGAATTCAAAATATGGACTTATGTAGATTTTAATTTTTTCTAATAACTATAAACAAGTTTACAATGCCTCAATAAGAAATTATAATGCTATCTTTTATTAGGAAGTTTATACTAAAACCTAAGTTGAAATATGTTGATAGAGATATAAGTATCTTTGAAATTTTTTACCTTAGTTATATTATTTATAAGCAAATATGTGAGATGGAGGAGGATTTAAGATATCTTCATGTTGATAAGACATACTATAATATATAAGGTTTCAACAAATGTTTTAAAAACCAGACTAAAAAATAGACTGATAAAATAAGAGGTTTAATGTTTAAAAAGTTCAATTGATATTACACCATCATAAAATTGGCACAATAAAAATTAAACAAATTTGAAAATTTTGAAATAGGATTGAAAGAAGACTATCTTTCCTACTAAAAAAGTTGAAATTTTATTGAATAAGGAGATTGTTAAATAAAAATCAACTGGTTTGTTTTGGTTTATAAAAATGGATTAGTTTATAAAAACAGGCAGTTAATTAATAAACTTACCAAATTTTAATAACAAGGGTTATTAAGATAAATAGAATGGAAAAGTTAGTATGTTCAAGGTTTTTACGGTTGAACTGGCTAATTTGGTTTGATTTTTTAATCATTGGTTTCAACTGTAGTGAGTCATTAAGACTTATAGATTCAAACAAAAAGAGCATTAGACATATAATCTTTATGAAAATCCATGAAATTGATGTATATGTAATCCATAAGTTAGACACTCTAGTCCCCACACTTGATATATTACCCATAATTATAGGAGATGAGCTTATTAAGGAGTATTGAGAGAGTCATATGAAAAAAGAAGTAGTTGCATTAGGGTGGATTATGTTGATGATTTGGTTACTAAGTTTGGAAGTAAAATTGATGAACATAATGATGAACAAGTTGGTGACTAGTTTGGTAAACATGTTAGTTGCTAAGGTGATGAAGAAGTTGTTGATCAGGATGATGAACATATGGAAGTTGATTTCTAAGTAGACATTTCAGAAGACCAACAACCAATTAAAATTGATTCAATAAATGAAGGTAGTTTTATTAGCAGTGATGAATATCCAAGTGAAGAGGACCCATATGAAGCATTACGAAGACCAAGTACAAATATTAAGCATAATCCAACTAGTGTGACATCACAGTGGAGATTGGGAATAGATTTTGGAAATATAAAAGAATTTGAAGTTGTTCTCATAGATTGTTCAGTGCAAACAAGGTACAATGTTATGTTGAGAATAAAGGAATTCTTGATAAGTTTAGAATCTTTATAATAAAAATTGGTTAAAGAGTGTAGAGAGAAGTTGAACATATTTGTTAACTCAAGCATGTGTAGATTAGTAAAGTGGAGATTGAGAAAATAAAAAGAAACAAATTTTGTTAATGAATATGTCAAGTTATAAGAATATGTACATGAGTTGAAGTTTATTAATCTTGGCTCAACATTAAAGTTACAATTGGAAAGGAATCAAGAGACTCTTTTTCCACAAGTAATGAAAATTACATTTTATGCAAAAACTAGAACAATACTAAATTTATTTCACACTTCACTTTCTTTTATTGCAGTTTAAAAGGTTATAATTTTTTTCTTTTGATGTCATTAAAAGAGGATGGAGATATTTGAGACCAATTTTAGTATAGATAATTGCTTTTTGAGAGTTTGAAGGTCAATTATTGAGTATAGTAAAAAAGGATGGGGATGGAGGGATATATCTATTAGCATAGGCTATTATAGTTGAATCATGAATTTACTAACTTCTGATTTGGAATTGAATGATGGTGAAGGAATTACAATTATGTTAATATGTAAAAGGAAACTTAATATCCATACATTTATAATTAATGTTAATCATTTTTAAACTTATTTTTAAAATTATTTTAGGGATTGTCAGAGTTATAGAATAGACATTACCAAATATAACACACTAAATGTGTGTTAGACATATATACCACAATAGATATGAAAAATGGGAGGGAAAAGACTTAAGCGTAGTTTTTGCACACAGTCAACATATTAGAAGATTTCAACGAGTAGCTCAAGAGGTATGATAAAATAAAACTTGGATTTGTTTCTACTTTACTTAAATATCCTAAGGAGAGGTGGGCAAGATCTTACTAGTCAATTGAATCGAAATGTATATTGGTTAATAATATGAGTGGAACTTTCAATGGGTGAATCTTATCAGCAAGAGACAAACCAAATATATATGCTTGAAACAATTAGAATATAGTGAAGAAGAAATATATAGATAGGAGACAATGTATATATTGATGAAAATTAAACATTTCACCAATTATTGTAAAGAAGTTAGAGAAGAACAAAAAAGATGCAATGTAATGGACAATAGTTTATAATGGAAATGAAGCATATTAAGTTTTAGTGGATGATGGAAAATATGTTATGAGAATTGGTAGAAAAACTTTAGATTTCAAACATGATATCTACATGGATACTCTTGCAAATAGGCCACCATTAATATCCATCTTTCTAAATAAAGAGTTGAGATATTTGTAGATGATTGTTATAAGAAGTCATGGTTTCTTTGTTTGTATGACCATGTACTGTAGCCTATTAGAAATCAAAATTTTTGGCTTATAATTAATGCAAAAGTGAAACACTCATAGTCTAGAAGAGCCATGATAAGGAGACCCAAAATCATAAGAAGGAATTGAAAAAACAAACTTAAAATTTGAAAAATCCAAACAAATTACCTTAGATGGGACAAATGTAGAAATATAGGAAATATGGCAATTTTAAGTATAAATTTAGAAAATGTTATAAGTAAGACTAAACATTACCTATTAAGCAGCTTTAAAGGTATATAAAATTTGCTTTGTTTTATAAACCATTCACAATATGAATCATTATATGTCATTTCAGCCATTAATTTTTTCTTCATATTATTTTGAGGCATCTTCTTAGGTATAAAAGACTTCAGCTTATTATCAATTTATCTTAGTTGTAATAACTAATGAATATGCTTCTTTTGATTAATATAGTTTAACAGTGCAAATAGAGTTGAAGATATTGCTATAATGAGTCAATAAAGTAATAAAGTGATTCATTATAGTATTAAAAATTAATTCAAAGTAATAATGTGAATTAGATCTTTATTTCTAGGTTGATAGCTCTTCATATGCTAGTAAAAATATTTTTTAGAAATATTGATCTATATACATTCAAATTATCATTTGAACTAAGGGTATAAGGTTCAAAAGATAATCTTGCATCACTTCACAACAGTTATAAGCTTAAGCAAAGAAGATAAAAGCATTATTGGTACAATCATTACAAAAGCAAGTTTCTTAGCCTAATGTAAATGAGGGATGCAATATGGGGCAAACTCAACTAAATTAATGTGCTATTGGATAACTTCTTGATGGATAACACTGGTATATTATTGGCATAACTTTTGGTTACATGTAAATATGTTTGGTACTCTTGTATATAAAATTATAATACATATATAGTTTAAGTTCACAGTCATTAGAATAAACATAAGTCAAGTTTGAAATTTAATATTGCAATATGATAGAAATCAAACTTGAAAACTAAAATTGTAACCTATTAGAAGTTAATCATTACACTATACACTTTAAGTTCTTAAATAATACATTAAATAGAAATCGAGTTTAAAATTAAAAATTATAATTCAATTTTTTTAAAGATCCAAATTTTTGTTAAATTACTCATGATGGACCGATAAGGAGAAAAGCCTATAAAAGTATAAGTTGAGCTTAAGAAAAATTGTATAAGTTGAGCTTAAGAAAATTTAAGTTCATTTCTCTTTTAAACTTTTTTCCCTATTAGTTACTATTTACTCCCAACTTTAGACACTCATACCTTCACCTTTTAACCATCATTTCTAGCAATTTAGGGCTCTACAGAAAGTTCTCTGGAGGCTCTACCAAACCCCTAAACTTATTTCAACAAAAAACAAACCAAAATTGGAGGAATAAAGATTGGAAATTTTGGTTCATTAAGGTAAGTCATTGATCTCCTATTTCTATTCATTTCTAAGTGAAACTAACCCTACCATCGTGTCTAACAATGCTAAAAATCTAGTAAAGGAGGGAAACTTGGACACTAATCGAACCATTTTACCTCTGAGCAAAAATGGGTTACCTTTGAGCTTCAATCCTTCGATTCTCTCAAACTAGGAAGAGTTTCGATGCAAGACCACTGCCATTGGATTCCTGGGGTTAGATTGTCATTTATGGGTGGGTAGTGAAGATCACTACCTCTCTAACTACTGCGCGTGTACCCCATGCTCTAATGACAGTGGTAATATTTCAACCAGCCCAGAAATCACTGAAAATAATTTTAAAAATCCCAAATATTATATGGATTAATCTTCATAAAAGCAACATATTGAAATTCTTCATAGTTTATGAGATAAAAGTTTGGAAATGGTTATGTTCTTATAGAAATGCTTGAAATTGATTAAATTAAGTTGTTGTTGATTAGAATTGAGACTATCTGGATGTATTGAGTATAAATAAGGGTGTTTTGATTAGAAATTAGTATTGGTATACTGAATTATGAATTGGATTTAGTATGAATTTTGTAATGTAAATGTGGACTCAATTAAGCATGGACATGTAGTTTGGAGGCCCAAATTGAGCTGTGGATACTGGTGGATATAAAAGTATATTTTCATTGTAGGAATGACCCTTCTTTCAAAAGGGGATGTTTATTTTCCAAGGGAAAATTTGTCAAATTTTTAGTAGTTCCCTCGTAAAAACATGACATCATCATTTTAAAATAGAAAATAGAGCTCCTTATAACTGAGTCATGGTCTTATTCTCAAGGTATCTAAAAGTTTGTTTAGGTTTTATATCCTAATGATCATTCCTATTTTTCTTTCAATAAATCAATCAGGAGCAAAACCCTCCACTTCAAGACATTATGGTGCATTCTCACTCTGAGTTAATATTTATGGTTATGAGCATGCATTAGAGTTCATTTTCATACTCATCTTGGAAATCACTATTGTTATCATATGCACGCATGATACTCATACATATGTATTGACACATGTATAAATATCTTTTGTGTGCAATGTTATATTTGTCTTGATATGTGATGATGTGGAGGATTGTTATGGTATGAGCTACTTGGTGAGCATAGCATGGATATATGCACAGTGAGTCAATTGGTTGAGTACAGATTTTAGTTACTGTTTGATCCATTGATGGATCCTTTAATTGAGATATGACATAGTTGGGGCAATTTAGTCGAGCTTGGTCTCAGATGTTAACCGATATATGGTATATGGTATGGTGGCGTGATTGTGGTCGTTGGTTAAGCTTGCTCTCATACGGTAATTATATCATAGTGAGGTTATTACAGTTCGCTTGAGTGTGGCTCTTGAACGACAGTCCATTACATTTGGACTAAGTGACCTGTGTGGGAAAAACAGCTCCTATGGCGACAGTTTATGGGTAAAGGGCATGTCATAGGGTCCTTCGTTAGTCTTCGACTATTAATTGTGATTTGTGATTATGATGATTATACGACATGATATTGATATGGGAAATATATACATGTTATTGAAAAAAATCACCATGTTGTGAAATTACATTTATGGATGTAATACAATATAAATATATACATACATATATCATTTGAAACCCATAGGAGTGCATAACATAACCATAGCTGTAATATTCTGTTTCCATATTAAGGGTTAGAACTGTAAATGAAATCGATAGCAATGAGAGATTAGAAAAATGGATTTCATACTCATGCATAATGTTCATGTACACACACGTGAATTTGAGTGTTTTGCACACATTTCAAAGACTATACATGCACTCATTTGACATTTTTCGGGTATAATTGATATTTAATGTGATTATAATGTGAATTGTGGATTATGTGTCTTAAAAATTAAGTTGGCCTGTATAATTAGTGATTTAGAATTTTTGTGAAATTTAGGAAATTTTCTGAAAATTCGGGTAATTTTTAGACGAGGAAAAATGCCAAGTTGCAGTACAATTGATGAATAGTAGCATAAATAAGTGTCAGATGGTGGTAGAAATTTTGATGAATGATATTAGGATTTAATGACGTATGTCATTGAAAATTGGGAGAAAATTAGAATGGAAATTGGACACAAATTGACTAGTTAAATAAAAGACCAAGGAGAGACCATAAGAAAGTGAAATGTGGCAAGTGACATTTGTCACTTGCCACACCACATGCCACACCATGTCTTCATTCACTTTAATTTCACCAAATGAAAGACATAATTGGTCTTTCACTTTATTATTTACTCTAATTTCTCTTGTAAGTCTCTCATCTCTTCTTCATTCTCCTTCTTCACGATTTTTGAATATCCAAGCCTTCATCAATGTTACATCTTGCTTCCGTCTTGCTCTCTCTTTCATTCTCACTAAAGACCCAACCTTATCACTCTTGGATGATGATGAAAGTGGGTTATGCGGAGAGCTAGGGCTAAGTGAAATCTTGAAGATTTTGGAGCTAAATCAAGTAAGTTATACTTTGATCTTTATGGGTCGTTTGAAATGAATTAAATATGGTGTTTATTTTGAGATTTAATGACTATGAAAGGCTATTGAATATATATGTTTAACGTGGATAAATAATGGACCCATGTCTTACTTTTGTATATTCGATGATCAATATTTCATAAGTTGTTGTTGAGATGATTTTGAATTGGAAACATCATGATAATGATGTAGAAAAAAGTGAAGAAAATTTGATTAGTAAATGAATGTTTCATATTTTGTTTTTTTTGTTTAATAATATGGATGTCTTTGGTGGATATAGAGGTGAACTAAAATGAGTTTAAAGCTAATGAAAGTGAGTATTATGGTGTCTTGAAATGGGAAAATTAGTGTGATAGTTTAGCGGTGAAATGAATGCGATAATGGAGTAAGATATAAGTGCAAAAAAGAAAAATGATGAATATGTATATGACATGTTCTGTTTTTGGTGTTAATGATCAATCATAGGATATGAATTGTTTGTGATTGATATTGAGCTGAAATGGAATTAGGAATGAAGAGGAAATAATGAGGAAATAAGCTAGAAATGATAGACTAAGCAAAAGAGATGAAGTAGGATGAAAATGATAGTGAAGTGTGCTGGAAGATGTTAGATAGAGTGATTTCACTGAATATGCATCTTTACTTTAGCCATATATTGATCCGTAGATATCCAAAATCGGATTATTTTTAATTTAGATTAAACTAGGGACATATGGCTACAATTTTCATAAAGAACAGAATTGGAATTTTGTCCTTAAGCATTTTTAAATTTGGCTTGAAGTTATGTATTGGGTGTTGTTGCAGGTTGAGAACAATCTTTAGTTTTTTTGGCATAAATTGCAGAATAATGAACCAAACTGCATAAAGTTTATGTAATTTGAAACTTAAGACATATAGGAACATTTATTTAGAAGAAGGTGTTGCCTAAATATCTCATTTTCTAGTTCATAATTGTCATACAAAACTGACCTAAAAATAGAGTTGGAAAAATTGGAAAATGGGATGCCTAACGAAGGCAGAAAGTTTTTGCCCACAAATCCCATGTTTGTGGGAATTTTCCACAATCGTGGGAATTTTTTAAACATCCAATATGCTTCTTTTAAGTGTGGTTTGGGACAACCAATGGTTAGTCACTTTCGTATGATGCTTCTAGGCTTGAATGAAGCTTGAATTGAACCTAGAATGATGTTTGGATTAAGTGATTAAATGAGTGATATATTTAGAATGATAATGGAGGTTATAGTTTGAGAATGGATTGTTATACATCAAGCATTCAAATCTGGAAAAAATTGGAGACATTATAGAAATGAAATTGATCTTATATGGCTAATGTGATTCAAATGAGATAACTGATGTGTATTATGTAAAGATGAATAAGAATTGAATATTGTGAGATTAAAAAAATGCTAGAGTACTACTAATGAATGATTGAATTATGAGGCTAGAATAATAAAGTTCCTTGAGCAATGAACCTTAGAATAAGCAAGACATATACAAATAATCATGTTTGAATGATAAAGAGATATGATTAAGGAAACATACCCGAAACGGTTAAATTGAGCATGCATTAAACATTACACACATATATATGTGTATAATTGAATGTTTATGTGATTGTGCAAACTAGTAATGTGTGTACAATGTGTGTGATGCATGATGTGAATACACAGGATAGAACGTCTGCATCCAGACGTTTCCAAATCATGGAAGCTAATGCTAATCTGGAGCGTACTGTGAGTTGACCTAGATGGTCTCATTTTCATTATTTGTTCTCTTTAAAATTTTGTATTGAATTACTATTGAATGTGAATGTGATTGAGACAATACCGGACATAAATAGTCTGAGGAGTTTGATAAATGTAAAAATCATTGGAATTGCTCCTTAAATGTGAAGTTGAATGAATAAGTGTTATTTAACATTCTTGTTGAATGCTGGAATAAGGTCCGATGATAAATGTGAACGTGAAAGTGAAACTGAAATCAAGTGACTGATTGAATATATGTGAATGTGATGCATTTCATTACATGAGTGCATGAACAGATAAAGGCTGTTGTGATCGGAGTAGTCATCGAAAAAGAGCTTGAAGCTCAGAAAGTGAAAAAAGAACTTAAAGCTTAGAAAGTGATTAAGAGCCAAAGGTTCACTATGTAAAATGAGCCTTGTATCCCCAACAGATAAGGGACAATTATTAATAAGCCCAGTATCCACAATGGATACGGGACAGTTACAGGCACTCGTTCACAAAAATAATAATTAAAAGTGAATCTCATGAGCATTTCATATACATTTGATATGTATGATTTAAATGGTTGAAATAAATAGTTTCAATGATTTCTGAATGTGAAATATGATTTAAGTGAATATGAAATGTATGTGACTTAACATGTTGAATTGATGAAGTGATGTGGATTTTATGAGTACATGAATTGATGTGTTATGTGATTGAGTGAGCCATCAAGGATTGTCCACTCACTGAGTTCACAAAACTCAACCCAATATTTGCAACATTTTTCAGGCTTAGAAAAGATTTCCAGTTCGACAAATTGGATCAAGCCGCTGCATTCGAGTAAGAGGTAGAGGTCAAGATCAGTTCGCGTCTGCATGGATTTTTCAATTTTTTTGTATTAAAGAATGCATTCTGCAAATATTGTACCACGTGTATTTGAATAATTCTGTTTTATAATGACTTTCCAAATTGGAAATGTTTGTAAATGAGATTGCTCAATGAGTGTAATAATATTTGTGACTATGAAGTTTATGAAAAATGGGCCCAAATTTGATTAGTGGTTTTTGGTAATATGCGTGTGATGTTTCAAAAGAAAACAATTTCAATGAGTTTGATTGTTTGACCATTTTAGCATGCCACCCTGGTAGAGTATGTTCTCGAATGCCGTCGAAATGTTCGGGAATATGCTCAATGAGAGTGGTGTGCTACAAAGTTGGTATCAGAGCCTAGATTTAGTATCTTACATGGGCATTTTTCAAACTAGGTGTTATACATGCATTTTAGACATGTATTAGTATAAAGTGGCAACTGATCTCCAGTTTGAGTTGCATTTACACGAGTGACACGTATAAGCATTTGTTAAGAGTTTGAGCTGTTAGAAGCAATAAGAAATATGATGATCTATCATAATGTAAGAAAATGAAAGTTTGTGGATATTTAGAAATGAGAAATAGTTTATGGTTTGATATGATAGACAAAGATTCCGCGAAATGGAAATTGTAGTTATATCATTGAATATGATATCAATATTGCACTGTGATTTTATACATCTCTGAATTGATATGGATGGGAAATTATTTTCATGGATTGACTAAGGAAAAGCAAAGATATTTGTATAAATGACAAGAATTAAAGTGTACAAATCAAGTTGAAAGAAAACAAAATTTACTACGACATTGAGAAGTCGAATTCGGAACTAAAATGGTTATTTGATTATCATGATAAGACTTTAGGATTGAGCGTAAGGTTATGTCTATGAATTGAGATTAGAAATTTCATGATGGTTATATATTTGTAATTGTAAATTGGTTGAGAACATTCGTATGTAAGATGAAATGAATGATAGCGATATATATATATATCGAAGTCTTCAAGGTTAAGTTGATTTGTTATTGTGAGTGCATATTTGATAAAGTGGTTACATTGGTGAATAATGTTATTGAGCATACATGCAATATATACTTGGATATGGTATAGGGAGTGATCTATGACGTATTGAATACTTTATAGTCATAATCCCTATAGTTAAAATTTTGAGAGGACTCAGAGTAGCGCAGTGGAAGTATGGGTTGAAATGGATATAATGAAATAATGAACTATGAAGAGAAATTTTGAGGTATTATGGAAAGAGTTGAGGTTACAAGAGTGAATGGGATTAAATGAATGAAAAAGAATCAAATGAGTGGAGTTTTCGAGTTTTAATGAAATCCATATGATAGTTAAATTAGTATGGAATGAATGTGAATTTTGGAAAATTAAATTTGGAGAGTAAATGAATGTGTTTATTGCTTCACTGAGTTTCATTATAAAGAATATTCTGATCGTATAAGTTATGACAGAAATTGATCTTATTGAGATATTATGAATACTTGAAGTTAATCTTCTTGAGGTACTAAGAATGAAGGATAAGCAATGATGAAAACAGTTGATTGATAAGGATTACGTGAATAGTATAGATGATAGTAACAAGAAATCTTCTTTTAAAGAAGAATTTCACCGAATTAGGTTTAGTAGATCGGATAGTTTACTTCTAAGAATGAATGAATATCGAATGAATCAGAAGTGAATATTAGAGACCTATTTCTAATTAAGACTTGGGCTTAAGAAGCTAAAAATACTACCTATAGAGAGTACTTGTTTCTTATTGATGAAAGGAAACTCATTTACATTTTTAGGCTCATGAAATTGGGATGATATTATTGTCATTGCTAAAGGAACTTAGGTCCACAATGTGCTCTGTATTCATATATTCGGAAGGTACAAGTTACATTTGATGAATTCGTTCAGAAAATTGAGGCTTGTGAATAAATTGAAATGTGTGGAGAAACTAGTATAAAAGAATAGACATTAGAATAAGTCAATGAGAATTTAGAGGAAATAGAATGAATGGAGAAAGTCATTTTAGAAAATAAATCAATCGAGAGACTGAGGAAAAACATGGATAATGTTACCCCATCTGAGGAACTAGTTCCTTAAGAATTTCGAGGACCAGATATGGGCATTGAGTCTTGGTAATATCTATTTGGGTTGATAAATGCCCGACAGTATACATGGAGTTAGTGAACAAAGTGTCTCAACCTTACTTGGATAAATTGGTGACTATAATCATAGATGACAATTTAAGTTATATAGTATTTAGATAGGGCATATAGACTCAAAAGGAAAAGTAGAGGTAATGATGAAGTGAGAAACTCTAAGAGATATATATGAGATGTAGAGTTTTCTAAAACTAGTTGTATATTGGTTACTACCACAGATTGTCGAAGGGTTTTTACTGATCTTAGCCCTTTAACAAAATTTGTAAGGACAAATGTGTCAATCATATGAACTGATAAGAGGAATTACAACTTGATGCTAATTATATCGTTTGGATTTGGAGATTACGTAGCATATAATGATGTTTCGAACTAGAGATTAAGATGAAATCTGTTGCAGTATAATAAAGTGATTTTGTATGCATAGAGACAATTAAAGTCTCACGAGTTAATTATTTGATATATGATTTAGAATTTGCTACAATAGTAATTACTTTGAGAGCTTGGAGACGTTATATGTATAGTGAAACATTTTGGATCTATATATAAATATACAGATCATTAAAGTTTGAGTTAATTATTGAGTTTGAAAGAATTGAATACGAGATTGAGACAATGGATTGAGTTACTTGAAGATTATGATGTAGAAATGAGTGTTTTCCATTAAAGCTAGTGTTGTAATCCGATGCATTGAACAGAAAATTCAATAGCAGTGTAGCACAAATTTAGATATTGAGGTTACCAAATCTAGTGCAATAAAGAACATTGAATGTCGAGTTGAATTTGGGGCCAAATGAAGTAATATTAGCTATATTAAATTTAATATTAGTTTTATATGAAAGGATTAAAAAAGCCCTAAGTAAGGATTCAAAATTTGTGAATCTTATTGAGGAATTAGAAATGAATTCAAATTTATAGTTGAATTGGAATTGGAAAAATGGTATTTTGTGATTGTAGTAAAAAGTATCTGTACCTGATAAAGATGATTGAGCAAAGAGATTATTAGAGAATGCACAAATAACAACCTATGTTATACATCCTAGTAGGGATACGCTGAAACATCATTTAGTGGCTAAGAATGTAGAATCAAGTAACTGAATGTTTAAATTACCACCAGTCTTAAATGTTGGAGATATGCTTAGAGCTTATATTTTGGAGTTCCTAGGAACATAAGATCAATATACAGTTCAGATTGAATTAGATTATGAAAATTATTATCATAGTGATATCGGTAGAACACTGTATAAGGCATTATACGATATAATGAGTCGTTTGCCCTTATATTGAGATAAAGACGACCTAAAAATGGTTGAAGGCTAGAATTGATTTGAGATGCTGTTGATAAGTGAAATTGAACTATATTGGAAATTAAGAGATTTAAGAAAGAAAAATGAGTTAGGTGGATCAACACCGAAGATATGGAATATAGAAAGATAGATAAAGTGTTTTTGAAAGTACCACCTTGGCAAGGTGTGCTAAGGTTCATTAAAAAAAGATAGCTAAGCCCAAATTGTATTGGTCCATATGAAGTTATTGAGAGCATAGGACCATTGACTTAAGTTAGTCTTACCAACAAAGATATATCGGATCTGCACTGTGTTACATGAGTATGCTTGGGAGATATTGGTATGATCTGATAGACATATTGTTGGCACAGGAGGTGAAATTTGTGAGTAATATGAGATATATTGAGGAATCAGTTAAGAAAGAAGGATATCTGAATAAGCAATTAAAAGACCGCGTGATTCCATTGACCATAGTCAATTGGAAGAAATTATTCGAGTGATGAAGTTAAATGGGAAATGGAGGAGCATTTGAGGAAACAATACCCCTGCCTTTTTGATCAATCAGATAAGAATTTCGAGGACCAAATTTATTAAGGGGGGAGAATTGTTACATCCCATTTCCATATTAAGGGTTAGAACCCTAAATTTCTGTAAATGAAAAAGATAGCAATGAGAGATTAGAAAAATGAATTTCATACTCATGCATAATGTTTGTGTACACACACGTGAATTTAAGTGTTTTGCACACATTTCAATAACTGTACTACACTCATTTGACATTTTCCGGGTATAATTGATATTTAATGTGATTATAGTGTGAATTGTGGATTATGTGTCTTAAAAATTGAGTTGGCGTGTATAATTAGTGATTTAGAATTTTTGGTGAAATTTAGGAAATTTTCTAAAAATTTAGGTAATTTTTAGACAAGGAAAAATGCCAAGTGGTAGTACAATTGATGAATAGTAGCAGAAATAAGTGTTAGATGGCAATAGAAATTTTGATGAATGACATTAGGATTTAATGACATATGCCATTGAAAATTAGGAGAAAATTGGATTGGAAATTGGAGACAAATTGACTAGTTAAATAAAAGACCGAGGAGAGACCATAAGAAAGTGAAATGTGGCAAGTGACTTGTGTCATTTGCCACACCATATCTTCATTCACGTTACTTTCACTAAATGAAAGACATAATTGGTCTTTCACTTTATTATTTACTCTAATTTCTCTTGTAAGTCTCTCATCTCTTCTTCTGTTCGTAATTTTCTTCTTCATTCTCCTTCTTCACGATTTTTGAATCTCCAAGCCTTCATAAATGTTACATCTTGCTTCCATCTTGCTCTCTCTTTCATTCTCACTAAAGACCCAACCTTATCACTCTTGGATGACGATGAACATGGGTTATGCAGAGAGCTAGGGCTAAGTGAAATCTTGAAGATTTTGGAGCTAAATCAAGTAAGTTATACTTTAATCTTCATGGGTTGTTTGAACTGAATTAAATATGGTGTTTGTTTTGAGATTTAATGACTATGATAAGGCTGTTGAATATATGTGTGTAATGTGGATAAATAATGGATATACCCATGTCTTACTTTTGTATATTCGATGATCAATATTTCATAAGTTGTTGTTGAGATGATTTTGAATTGGAAAGATCATGATAATGATTTAGAAAAAAGTGAAGAAAATTTGACTAGTAAATGAATGTTTCATGCTCTATTTTCTTTGTTTAATAACATGGATGTCTATGGTGGTTATAGAGGTGAACTAAAATGAGTTTGAAGCTAACGAAAGTGAGTACTATGGTGTCTTGAAATGGGAAAATTAGTGTGATAGTTTAGAAGTGAAATGAATGTGATAATGGAGTAAGATATAAGTGAAAAAAAGAAAAATGATGAATGTGTATATGACATGTCCTGTTTTTGGTGTTAATGATCAATCATAGGATATGAATTGTTTATTATTGATATTGAGCTGCAATGGAAGTAGGAATGAATAGGAAATAATGAGGGCATAAGCTAGAAATGATAGACTAAGCAAAAAAGATGAAGTAGGATGAAAATGATAGTGCAGTGTGCTGGAAGATGTTAGATGGAGTGTTTTCACTGAATATGCATCTGTATTTTAGCCATTTATTGATTCGTAGATATCTAAATGGGATTATTTTTAATTTAGATTAAACTAGAGAAATATGGTTACAATTTTCATAAGGAACGGAATTGGAATTTTGTCCCTAAGTATTTTGAAATTTTGCTTGAAGTTGAGCACTGGTTGCTATTGCAGTTTGAGAACAGTCTTTCGTATTTTGGGCCTAAATTGTACAATAATGAACCAAACTACATAAAGTTTATGTAATTTGAAACTTACGACAAATAGGAACATTTTTTTAGAAGAAGGTGTTGCCTAAATATCTCATTTTCTAGTTCATAATTGTCATACAAAACTGACCTGAAAATAGAGTTGGAAAAACTAGAAAATGGGATACCTAACGAAGTCAGAAAGTTTCTGCCCACAAATCCCAAATTTGTGGGAATTTTCCACGATCATGGGAATTGGTTAAACATCCAATATGCTTTTTTTAAGTGTGGTTTGGGACAACCAATGGTTAGGCACTTTCCCATGATGCTTCTAGGCTTGAATGTTGCTTGAATTGAACCTTGAATGATATTTAGATTAAGTGATTAAATGAGTGATATATTTAGAATGAAAATGGAGGTTATAGTTTGAGAATGGATTGTTATACATCAAGCATTCAAATATGGAAAAAAAATTGGAGTCATTATAGAAATGAAAGTGATCTTACATGGATAATGTGATTCAGATGAGATAGATGATGTGTATTATGTAAAGATGAATAAGAATTGAATATTATGAGATTAAAAAAATGCTAGAATACCACTGATGAATGATTGAATTATGAGACTATAATAATCAAGTTCCTTGAGCTATGAACCTTAGAATAAGCAAGACATGTACAAATAATCATGTTTGAATGATAAAGAGATGTGATTAAGGAAACATACCTGGAATGGTCAAATTGAGCATGCATTAAACATTACACACATATATATATATGTGTGTATAATTGAATGGTTATGTGATTGTGCAAATTAGTAATGTGTGTACAATGTGTGTGTTGCATGATGTGAATACATAGGATAGAAGGTTCACATCCAGATGTTTCCGAATCATGAAAGTTAATGCTAATTTGGAGCATACTGTGAGTCGATCTAGATGGTCTCATTTTCATTATTTATTCTGTTTAAAATTTATGTATTGAATTACTACTGAACGTGAATGTGATTGAGACAATACTGGACATAAATGGTCCGAGAACTTTGATAAATGTAAAAATCAATTGAAGTGCTCCTTGAATATGAACTTGAATGAATAAGTGTTACTCAACATCATTGTTGAATACCGAACCAAGGTCCGATGATAAATGTGAACATGAAAGTAAAACTGAAATTAAGTGACTGATTGAATATATGTGAATGTGATACATTTCATTATATAATTGCATGAACAAATAAAGGCTGTTGTGACCAGAATAGCCACTGAAAAAGAGCTTAAAGCTCAGAAAGTGAAAAAAGAGCTTAAAGCTCAGAAAGTTATTAAGAGCCAAAGGCTCACTATGTAAAATGAGCTCTATATCTCCCACGGATAAGGGACAGTTATTAATGAGCCCAGTATCCACAATAGATATGTGACAGCTACAGGCACTTGGTCACAATAATAATAATTGAAAGTGAGTCTCATGAGCATTTCATATAAATTTGATATGTATGATTTAAATGGTTGAAATAAATAGTTTCAATGATTTCTGAATGTGAAATATGATTTAAGTGAATATGAAATGCATATGAGTTAACATATTGAATTGATGTGGATTTTGTGAGTACATGAATTGATGTGTTATGTTATTAAGTGAGCCATCGAGGATGGTCCACTCACTGAGTTCGCAAAACTCAACCCAATATTTGCAACATTTTTCAGGCTTAGAAAAAATTTCCAGTTAGACAAATTGGAGTTGAGCTACTGCATTCGAGTAAGAGGTAGAGGTAAAAAAATTCAATGTGTTTAATTGTTT
This sequence comes from Erythroxylum longipes, assembly GCA_027563885.1. Classification (NCBI taxonomy): domain Eukaryota; kingdom Viridiplantae; phylum Streptophyta; class Magnoliopsida; order Malpighiales; family Erythroxylaceae; genus Erythroxylum; species Erythroxylum longipes. Next base: position 18,195 of record JAOQMS010060355.1, read on the forward strand.
GACTATTTTAGCATGCCACCCCAGTAGAGTATGTTCTCGAATGTCGTCGGAATGTTCGGGAATATGCTCTATGTGAGTGGTGTGCTACAATAGTATTAATTCACTTAGCGAGGTTTGACTCCCCTTAATTATTTTTTTTTCTGGATCTTATTTTCAGATCTCTTCAAACAGGGTAATTTGTCGATTTTCTTCCTCTCTGATGATTTGATGTACGTTTGTTACTGATCTTCGACTCTAGAGCTGCAGTATTTTTGTATATGTTGGATTTCCCTTGTATTAACTATCTCAATATTATATCACATTGAGGATTGGATATTGTTAGAACTATTTGATTATTATGAGTATGAGTTTGATCATTTGGAATCTCATCTTTGTTATGGATATAGGGATTTGATGACATTTTAAGCTTGCTAAAGGACTAATAAACCTTAAGTTTACTACTCCTCTAACATCAGTTATGGTCTTTTTAGAGTAGTGCCCTAAAGACAATCGCCTTTAGTGCATTTTGGACAAAGTTGTGTACAAGCTTTATTTTTAATAATAAAGAAAAGCATGTTTCATTAATTTGGTGTTCATTATTTATGAATTGATATTGATCTATAAGCAAATTAATGAAGTATATGATATATGACATAGCATGAAGGAAATTATGATGTGATCATACTACTGAGATTCTTATCATGTGCAATTATGTCAGTATCTAAATTATCCCTAGTCATAGGATTAATGAGACTAGATATTGTTAATTCGGATAGACTAGCACATATCAAACTTCTTGATTTGATCAAACAGTGGATCTTAGAAACTTTTAACATGAGATGTGGATGCATACTAGAGGTAGTAAGTACATTGGATGACCTACCATAAGATCATCACATGGATTTCCTATTCTAATGTCAGTGATAATCTCATCATAGAAATGGTGCAAGTATCCTTAGATTTGAAGTAATCAAGGATATCTTGGATACTGATTATATGCTTTGACTCCATTCTTTGTTGCCTTGCAGAGGTTGGTCATAAGGTGGTGATTGGGTATAGCTTGAGGTATTCGAATGTAATTGAGTAGCCAATAGAGGATTCACCACTTCTGTGATAGCAGAAGATGATACCCAGGACCTTTTGTCGGGGACATTACTTAGAAATCTCTGGCTGGAGTACATGTGTCATGAAGAATGTCTTCATTGAAATATAGAGTAATGAGTCCTAGGACGAGAAATGATATCACTTAGGCTAGATTTGACGTAGTCAGTCTAGTGAGAGTTGACACTTTACCCATACTCATAACCAAGTGGGGTATAGCATGGTGAAAAGACAAATTGCACAACAATTGTCCATGGGAGGGTTCATGAGATGGTTCGTTACAAGCACGGGTTCGTTCGTTAAACCACTTACTTTTTGGTCAATTATGGGTCATGATGTGTTGCTAGATGTCGCTCATGACTTGATTAGATTAAATGTTAATCCAAGTGGCCAACATAACTGAGAACCTAATGGGTCACATGCATAAGAGTGACTTGAAGAATTTGTAAAATAGTTTTGGATAGAGATCTATTATATAGAGAGCAATAGAACCAAATGGATCCCGATGAGATCAGGATATGTCCCGATGAAGTCGCGACATCGATATTGTTAAAATAGGTCTTTGTTTTTTTTCCATACCCAGGACCTGATATGAGTGATCCTAGTGCGACTGGATATATATATATAAAAGATATGGTGCAACTATGGCGGCCCACTCCCATCCGATACATGCCCGCACATTCATCAGACATTCGAACATATACCCGATGGAAGCGGTGCACTAATTATATCAGTTTCACTCATCTCATGGCATCACAATTTAAAGCATAAATATCATAATGTCTAAAACCCAAAATTTGTCATTTCATTTCACAAAACAGAACATACATTGTAGTATTACAACATTATCCATGTATATACAATATCAAAGACCTATTAGAGTCTACAACTCTATTTACAAAATATGCCACATACATAAGGAATTATACAAAAAATTTTATCTAAATCCTTCAGTCCCAACTGACCGACCTTTGAGCCATTTCTTCTATCTGAAAAATAGTACTAGATCTCTTCTAAGTTATCTTAGAAGCAAAATCACCTCACTCTCAAACCTGAAAAGTCAATGTTGCAATTTTGGTGAGTTTTGTGAACTCAGTGAGTTAACCATCCTCAATGGTTCACTCATATGACATAACACAACAAAATCACATCATTTCATTTATCATCATGTAGCATCACAAAACACTTTGCTCACAATGTTCATATTTCTCATTCATTACAATTCAACAATTCATTGCAATCATTTAAAACCTATATATCAATGCAATGCTCATGAGACTCACATTCATTTATTACGTTATTATGACCGAGTTCCTTTTTCACTGTCCCGTATCCATTGTGGATATTAGGCTCATTAATAAGTGTCCCTTATTCGTTGGGGATACAGGGCTCAATATATATAGTGAGCCAGAGGCTCTTACTACATTCTGAGCTTTAAGCTCTTTTTCATTGGCGATTCCGGTCACAACTGCCATTATGTTATCATGCATTCATATAATGAAATGCATCCCATATAATCAGTAAATCAATTGTGCTCAATCTTACGCATTCATGTTCACGTCCATAATCTCATTCATATTTATCATCGGACCTTGGTCGGCATTCAACATTTAAGTTGAGAATCATTTATTCAGTCAAATTCACATTCAATGAGCAATTCCAATATGTTTTTCATGAGTCAAATGCCTCAAAAATTTAATGTTCGAAATCAATACATTCAAATCGCATAATAATTCAATTCAGAATCTAAACAAACAATAAATCATTGTAAGACCATCTAGGTTACTCACACTTTACTCCAAATAGCTTGTTGCCTCAATGTCCAGGGAATGTCTGGATGTGGTCGCTCTAATTGCTCTTCTATATCATGCAACCATACACATTTACACATTAATAATTTGTACATTAACATGAATACTCAATCATATACACATGTATATGTGTTATGTATAATGCTTGCTCAATGACAATCCCGGGTATATTTTCTTAATTCACATTTCAAGATCATTCATAATTCAAAGCTCAAGTATGTCTAAATTGAACTTAGGTTAACACCTCAATTATTCGAGATTATTCTAAATTCATCATTCAATCATTTATTAAGGTTATTCTAGCATCTCTAAGATCACAAAATATTCAATTTATCATTCATATTACTAAGACACAACATTCATCTTCTTTAGATCACATTAGCCTTCAAAGGTTTACTTTCATTCCTATGACATCTCAAAATTTCAGATTTGAACAAACGATATATAACAATTCATTCTTAAGTTCTATCGTCAATCCTCACCCTAAGCATAACACAAATTTTATCACTCATTCAAGCATCATTTTAAGCTCAATTCAAGCTTCATTTAAGCCTAAATGCATCACATGAAAGTACCTAACCATTTATTGTTGCAAACCACACATAAAAGAAGCATATTTGATGTTTAACCAAATCCCACGATCATGGAAAACTTGCCATGATAGTGGGATTTGTTGGCAGAGAGTTTCTGCCTTCATTAGGCATTCCGTAGGATGCTTCCATCCAAAAAATCCCAGCCATTTTCTTCAATTTTCCAGCTCTTTCAACTCTTCCAAGATACATCCAACACCTCATATGCTTAGTCTAACATTTCTAGCTTAATTCATCATTATTCCCCCTTCATTCATAACTCCATTTCAGGTCAATATCATCCACACACAAATTAAAATCCATGATTGATTATGAACACCAAAAACAGAACATATTTATGTACACATTCATCTTCAATTTTCTGCACATATTCAACTTCATTTTTCACCTTCATTTTATCCTTAACTATCACCCTAATTCATCTCATTTCAAGACACTAATTTAGCTCTTTCTTTAGCCTCAAGATTATTACAATTCATACATAAAACAACTACAAAAAAATTCTCATGATTAAGCATTAAAAACAAAACATGAGCATATCATCTTTTCATGAAATTTCTGCACTCTTTTTACATCATCATCATGATCTTTTTATCTCAAAATCTTCTCTACAACAACTTATGAAAGGTTAATCATCTTATATGCAAAAGCAAAACATTTATATGCTCATTTCATCACTCATAATTCACATATATATAGCTCACCATTTCATGAAAATTTAACCTCTAACTATCATCAAAACTTGTTTCATTCCACAACACATGAAGAGTAATGCTTTATACTTACTCGTTTAGCTTCAGTGTCTTCAAATCTCTCTTAACCCTAGTTTGTCAACACCATACAATCATCATCATTCCAAAGGTGGTAGGGTTAGGTCTTTAGTGACAAATATGAAGAAGACAAGAAAATGATAATAGCAAATGAAAGGTGAGAACAAGGCTCACTTTGATAAAGGCAAGAAGATAGGATTGTGGATGAAGAAGATTGAAGAAGATGAAGAAGAGAGATTTACGAAGAGATGATAGCAAATAATAAGGTGAAGGACAAATTAAAATAAAAATGTCTTTCACTTAGGAGAAAATCGTGGGTTAAGACATGGTATGGCAAGTGACAATATGTCCAATTTCTATAATCTCCATTTGGTCCTCTTATTTAACTAGTCCATTTAATTCCAATTGCCTCCCAAATTTTCTATGACATTTGTAATTAAATCCTAATATCACATATCATTTATTTCAATTATCAATCATCACTTATTTCTACTACCATAAATCAATTGTCCTGTCACTTGACATTTTTCCTAGTCCCAAAAATACTCAAAAATTTAGAATTATACTAAAATTTTCCTAAAAATTCTAAATCAACAATTAATATCACCAAATAAAATTTTCAATACATATAAACCACAATTCATATCAAAATCATATTTATAAATCAATTATACCTGGAAAGTGTCAATGAATGCATGTACAATCATTTTAATGTGTGCAAAAACTAATATGCACATCTATGTGTATGCATATTATGTATAAGCATGAAATGCATTTTCCTAATTTCTCATTGTTATTTCTTTCATGTACAGTATTCTAGGGTTCTAATCCTTTAACATGGGATAACGGGATGTTACAATTCTCCCTTAAGAAATTTGGTCCTCGAAATTCTTACCTGGTTCATTAAATAGGTGGGGATGTTGTTTCCTCATGTGCTCCTCTGTTTCCCAAGTTGCTTTCTCACTCGAGTGATTCTTCCAAAGGACTTTCACTAATGGAATTACTCAGTTTCTCAACTGTATTGTTTGATATCCCACTATCTTGATCATCTCCTCAATATAACTCAAGTTACTAGCCACTTCAACCTTTTTAGTTGGTAAAACATGCATTGGATCATAACAATATCTCCTAATCATACTCAAATGGAACACATTATGTATCTGATACATCTCATTTGGTAAACCTAATTTGTAAGCCAGTGGTCCTATTCTCTCAATGATCTCATAAAGACTAATATACCTAGGGCGTAGCTTACCCTTTTTACCGAACCTCAACACTCTTCACTAAGGCGATACTCTCAGAAACACTTTGTCTCCTACACTGTATTCCATATCCCTTTGGTGTTGACCCACATAGCTCTTCTGTCTATCTTAAGCTGCTTTGATTCTACTTCGGATCAGTTCCACCTTATCCACAGTATCCTGTATCAGTTCTAGTCCTTTTACCATTCTCAAACCCTCTTCATCCCAATACAAAGGCGATCGATATTTTCTACCATACAATGCCTCATACAATGCCATTCTGATACTACTGTGATAATGGTTGTTATATGCAAACTCAATTAAAGCTATATATTAATCCTATGCTCCTTGAAACTACAATACATATGCCCTGAGCATATCCTCAATAGTCTTAATTATCCTCTCACTCTGCCTGTTTGTTTGAAGATAAAATGCAGTACTGAAGTTCAACTTTGTACCCATAGTTGACTATAAGCTTTTTTAGAATCTAGAAGTAAATCTGGGATCCCTGCCTGATACAATGGACATCGGAACCCCATGTAGTCTAACTACCTTATTTACATATCTTCGAGCTAACTGATCTAGTGAGTTATTCTCTCTCACGGGTAAGAAATGGGCTGACTTAGTCAATCGGTCTATTATAACCCATATAACATCGTTTTACCTCGGAGTCTTAGCAATCCCACAATGAAATCTATGGTAATTTGTTCCCATTTCTATTCCGGAATAGGTAACGAATGAATCTTCCCAACTGGAGCCTGATGCTCAGCCTTAATCTGCCGACAAGTTAAACACTTAGCTACATATTCAGCTACTTTTTTCTTCATCCTTGTCCACTAGAAATGCTGCTTCAGAGTGTTATACACCTTGGTGGTACTAGGATGCATAGTGTAAGATGCCACATGCATCTCCTCCAGAATCTCCTTTCTCAAATTATCAATGTCATGAATGCATAACCTCTGCTTTAACTACAGTGTCTCATCTCTCAGTTCAAACTCAGAATCTGGATTCATTTTCAACTTCTTTGTAAGCTTCACCATTTTGGGATCTTTATTCTAAGCTTTTCTGATTCTGTCATGCAACATTGGTCTCAGTCTCAGTGCGGATATTAATGTTTCATTATGCTCTAGATTCAACTCCACATTCAAAGCTCTCAATTGAACTAGACTCGGTAACCTCGATATCTGAATCTGAGCTAAATTGCTATTTGACTTACTACTCAAAGCATCAACCACCAAATTAGCTTTTCCCAGATGATACTCAATTATGCAGTCATAATGTTTTAAGAGCTCTATCTATCTCCTCTGTCCCATATGTAACTCCTTCTGACTCAACAGATACTTCAAGCTCTCATGATCAATATATATCTGGAAAGTCTCTCCATACAGATGATAGTTGTCATTTGCATTGTGTTTTAAGGTTTAATTTGTTATGTATTCAGTATGAATTTGAGTGTTGAGTATGTATTTAGGTTTTAATTGTGTTAGGTTGTGTGTTTAAGTGTTTTTATGGGTTATTATGGGTCTTTGAGCTTAATTGTTATATTTTTAAGGTACCTTGATGTGTTTGTTAGTGTTTCAGGGTAAACGGCAAAGAACAGAGAAGTTTCGAAGAGTTTCGAGCAAAAAAACATAGCCCACAATCATGGCACAGCAGGCCACGATCGTGACAGAAAGGGATGAGCCAGAGAAGCCAGGCCACGATCGTGCACTCTAGGCCATGATCATGACATAAAGGTCTAGGTAGGGCCACGATCACAGCCTACGTTGGGCTGAAGCAAAAACTAGAATTTTGCAAGATTTTTTGGACCATTTCGACCCCAACTTTAACCTAGAGCATCGAAAGTATAAATACATCATTATGAGACAAATGCAACAATTTTGGAGAGTCTGAAAAGGAGAGCCTTCACATCAGCCAACCTAGAGAGAAATCGAGAGATTGAGGAAGGAGACAAGGAAGAGAAATATAGAGAAGAAGCTTGACGTGATGTACTTCCTGGAACAACTGCTGTCGCTGCCTCCACAATTTCGTTCCCAACATATTTTTCGGTTACTTCAATTTTATTCATGCATAGAATTGAAATAGGTGTTGAGAATAGGTTGTGTTGAATGTTGAGTTTTTGTTTATACTCACCTTTGGGATTTTGA
>JAOQMS010060362.1:5980-25833 GCA_027563885.1 Erythroxylum longipes
GGTTGATCTGAGTCAGTTTTGTCTGTTCTGATATCTCATTCAATACAAAATCCTTGTTCCTTCACGTACTTTTCCTTAGTTTATGGCTGTGGTTGATCTGAGTCAGTTTTGTCTGTTCTGATATCTCATTCAATACAAAATCCTTGTTCCTTCACGTACTTTTCCTTCAAAGAAGCTGATCAAATTTAGTTTCAAGGGTCCGGTGTGGATAAGAAAGAAAAGGACAAGTGAGTAATTATAAACAGCAGAATTCGAGCCAATAATAGCTGGAACAGTATCGATAGTCGGAACAAAATTTTGAAAATTTTAGTCGGATAATCTAATATCCGACGCTGGATTCAAATCCTACCACCTGTTGGCTGCGGACTGCTGTATGTAAATTCTGAGCTGTTGAACATGGATAACAAGATAAGGCTTCAGGCGGAGCTTCCTGCTTGTCTTGCGGAGCTTCTTGCTTGTCTTGAACATAAGAAGGAGACTAACGCCTGTTTAACTATTGTATTTACGTCTACCTTTCAAGAACAATTACCCGATACGAGTTTAAAAAGGCCCGCCATTATGCCTAATTTCAACAATAAGTTCCATGATTACGAGGATGACAAAAACAATGGTTGCGAAATTTTTGCCTTCCAAAAAACCATGCAAAACCCTAGTTCCAACAGTTACATATGTTGATGGGAATCAACTGCCCTAAAAAGCCTTCAGCTCTAAGCAATTTTGTCTATAGCATAAAGCTATGTATTTTTGCTCTTTTAAAGACAAATTAAATAAGAAAACCTCAAACTACTGAATAAACTTGGATCAAAATGAAAATTCATTACTAATCTTAATACCCATCGGTATGGAAGAATTTTTATTGGGTATGATCATACTATGGTGGATGTTCAAGTATTGGCTATAGAGATGCAAGTAACACACATAAAATGCAAAGTGATTTAGGTAAATGTTGACATATTTGCATCCTTTATGTACAGCTCCAATCATGCTCATTAGAAGAAATAGCTTTGGGATAGCTTACTGCAGACTTAGTAAATGGTCATGGCTACTAAGTGTAAACTTTAACTCTACTTTATACAGAACTGAGGCTAAAGGGACTACAGTATGAGAAATTTCTCTACTAATTTTCATAAATGTGTGGGTCAAATCGGTATTTTTGATCTAAAGGCATAGGGACACTTCTATACATGGAGTAACAAGCAGATGGGAAGATGGGCCTTGAAGAAAAAACTTGATCAGACTATGGTGAACAATAAATGGATCACACACTTTCTAAATAGTGTTAACTCCTTTCTAGACCCCCTATTCTCTGATCATATGCCTATGTAAGTTGAAATATTGACTCTAAATCAGAATCGAAGAGGGCCTTTTAGGTTTAACAACCTATTAATTAATGATGAGGGGTTCACTGAGGCTCTGCATAAGGGATTGGATGATACGGTTATTGGCACTCACCAATTTGTTTATGTTAAGAAGCTTAAAACTATCAAAAGGGAAATGAAAACACTAATAAGTAGAAGACCATGTTCTACACAGAAAGCAATTACCTTAGAGAGGAATTGGAAAAGGTATAACAGAGCCTTGCCTTGGTTCCTATCAACTCTAACCTACAGCATACTGAGAAGTGCTTGCTGCTGTCATATCTTTCAAAAGTTAAAGACTATGACAGCTTAATGGAGCAAAGAGCCAAAGGTAATTGGCTAAAAGATGGTGAAAGATGCTCAAGATTTTTTTTCAACTCAGTATTAGCCAGAAAGAATACCAATAGAATCTGCTCTCTTAAGCTACAAAATGGAAGGGAAATTACCACTCAAGAGGAACTCCTTAGGGAAGTAGAATCATACTTTAGGAATTTCAATGGATACTCTCGTAAACTCGCTCATTCTATCACTCTTGAGTCATTTATACACAGCAAGCTCTCCCGGGAACAAGCTGTAAATCTTATCAAACCAATGAAGGACAAAGAAATAGAAGAAGTGGTTTTTCAGATGCATCAGAATAAGTCCCCAGGTTCGGATGGGTTCAATGGTTATTTTTTGCAAAAGATATGGAAAGATATTGGGCCTATGGTGAAAAACACAGTAAGGGAATTCTTCACTAATGGGGTTCTACTAAAGGAGATAAACAAAACACATATTTGTACAATTCCAAAAACCTCTTGTTCCTCTCCATTGGATGAATATAAGCCTATTGCATGTACAAATTTTCTTTATAAAATCATCCCCAAAATTTTAGCCAGTAGGCTAAAATTGGTTCTGAACTTTCTAATCTCTGATAATTAGAGTACCTTCCTCTAAGGCAGAAGAATAGGTGATAATTTTGCTCTAGTATAGGAATTAATGAAAGGATACCAGAGAAAGAGCAGTCCACTAAATTGTATCATAAAGGTCGATTTTAGGAAAGCTTTTGAACATGTTGAATGGGACTTCATCTTAACGACTCTAAGACTTTTAGGTTTCCCTGAGGTATTATCAATTGGATTAAGGAATGCATAACCACTCCTACTTACTCCATTCTGGTTAATGGTGTTCCAACAGATTCTTTCAGAAGTTAGAGACTTAAGGCAAGGTGACCCTATTTCTCCTTATCTCTTTATAGTCTATATGGAAGTGCTTACTCAACTATTCCAATAGAAGGTGGGGAAAGCCATCTTTTCAAATTCCATACTAAATGCAAGAAGGTAGGGCTGATCAATTTATGCTTTGCAGATAATCTACTGCTTTTCTCTAAGATGCATAGGAAGTCTATTGAGCTACTTACATCAACTCTATCTGATTTTAGGGATCTTTCAGGGTTGGAGATTAATGTTGCTAAGAGTTAGGATATATTAGCTATAGGGGCAAATATGATGGAGAACATAATCTCCCAAATCACTGGGAGATTATGTTGACTGTTTGGAGAAAAGGTAAAATATGTTGGGATCACATCATACAAATTTTGCTTTATTAAATCAAAATATGTAGGGTTTAGAAAAGTGTAATGATAATTCTAAACTAATTTAAAATTAATAAGAACTCTTATTAACCTATTACCTTGAATATAATTGAGTTACATCTTCGTCTTTTCATTAAACTTTATTCTATGTTTCCTTTAATAACTAAAACAAACTTTGAAAATTTAAGCTAACTTAACTGTTTAATTTACGAGCAAGCTTATCGCATCTCCGACAACTTGTGATTTAGTAACGAATATACATTTTTCTTACTTTGTGTTGGAATGATAGGCAGCGGCGGTGGTCAATAATTGTGGCTACTATAGTCAAAAAGGAAGGATGCAAAGGAGGTTGGAAATCAGCAGTTGCAGCTTGGACAACTAATTATTAGCTATCTAAAACCGCATGAGGGAGGCCTATAAATAGGCATTCCAAAATCTCCTCTTTGTCCGTTAAATCCCCACAAAAGTTTAAAGAGTATTTCTCTTCTTTTGAGAGAGTTAGCATTTTTCCTTGTAAAATAGAGAGAGCTTGTAACTCCTAAAGTTTCATAGTGAAGTTTCTTTTTCGTGCTCATAGTTTTTGCCCTTATTTGTTTAGGGGTTTTCCACTCAAAATCTGTGTCTTTATTCCTTCATTACTATTTCTTTCAGTTCTATTTAGCTGTGAACCTGCTTTAATCCGACTACTTTTCTTAACAAGTATTATCAAAGTGCGGTGAGAAAATTGCGATAAATTCTTTGGTGCAATCCGTTGGAAGTTCGGGTGAGCACAGTGAAAGTTAGCGAATAGTAAAATAGTAACCACGAAAGGTGACAACTGTTCATGCATTTATTTTTGAATTAAACATTGTGCAATCATGACTGTAGTTGGATACTATTCATATATACAATACTATTTACGTATACAGTACTATTCATACGTATGGGTATGGTACTCTTATACAGGTACTATTCATGTAATAGTGGGAGCTAAATTCTGTTCGTAATAAAAGCAATGGCGGAAAAATTTAATATTGAAAAATTCAATGAGAGTAATTTCTCATTATGGAAGTTGAAGATGAAGGTTATCTTGAGAAAAGATAACTGTTTAGAGGCCATTAGTAAAGGGCTGACAACATTCACATATGATAATAAGTGAAATGAGATGGACAAGAATGATTTTGCGAATCTTTATATGGCACTAGCAGACGGAGTGTTGTCAAGCATAGAGGAAAACAAGATGTCAAAAGAGATTTGCGATCATCTCAAAAAATTGTACGAGGTCAAATCATTACACAACAAAATTTTCCTTAAGGGGAAACTCTATACTCTTCATATAGCATAATATACCTCAGTGACAGAAAACTCCAATACCTTGAATACTCTATTCTCTCACGTCATTTTATTAGGTTGTAAAATATAGCCAAATGAACATACTGAGCTTCTACTTCAAAGTTTACTTGATTCGTATGATCAACAAATCGTCAACTTAACAAATAATATCCTTATGGATGTTCTAGTCTTCGATGATGTTGCAGCTACTATTCTAAAAGAGGAAAATTGGTATGAGAACAAGGAAGACAGACAGGCAAGTTCATAATATGTGGAGGCCTTAACGGTGATGAGAGGGAGATCAATAAAATGAGGTCAAATTGCAAGCCAAAATCATGGTAGATCAAAATCAAGAAGTAAGAAGAATTTAAAATACTACAATTGTGGCAAGAAAGGTCACTTGAAGAAAGATTGTTGTAATTTAAATAAAAATTCCAATCCTCAAGAAAATGTGGCAAGTTGTTCCAGTGATGGAGATGCTCTATGTTATGAAGCAGCAATGACTAATGAAGGCAAGAAAAGATTTGCTGAAGTATGGCTTCTTAACTTAGGAGCTACATTTCAGATGACCTCTTGAAGAGAATGGTTCTATCATTATAAAACTATATCTAGGGGATCTGTGTACAATTGCAATGATCACACTTTAAAGATTGTTGGCATTGGAATTATTAATTTGAATATGTATGATGGTACAATTCATACTATTCAAGACGTGCGACATGTGGAGGGCCTGAAGAAGAACCTATTGTCTGTAGAAAAACTGGATGATCTTGGTTGCAAGGTCAATAGTGAGAATGAGATCATTAAAATAATAAAAGGAGCATTTGTACTTATGAAGGGAGAGAAGATAGCTGCAAATTTATACATGGTAAAGGGAGAGACTTTGAAAAAAGCTAAAGCATCAGTTGTGTTAAGTATTTCAAGTGAAAGATCAGCAATATGTGACAACAGAAGCTTGGACATATATCTAAACAGGGCATGAAGATTCTTGCTGAGCAAAAGCTACTTCCTAGACTTACAAAAGTATCAATTCCTTTCTGTGAGCATTGTGTTATAAGAAGCAGCATTGATTGAAGTTCAACACATCAAATTCTATAAGCAAATCAGTTCTAGAATTGGTGTACTCTGATGTATGGCAAGCAATAGTTTCGTCCATAGGAGGAGCAAAGTAATTTTTGTCCTTTATTGATGATTATTCCAGGAGATGTTAGCTGTATCCAATCAAGAGGAAGGCATATATGTTTTCAGTCTTCAAAGTTTACACAACGTAGGTAGAACTTGAATCTGAAAAGAAGATTAAGTGTTTGAGGACAGATAATGGAAGAGAATACACTGACAATGAATTTGATCAATTTTACAAGCAAGAAGGCATCAAAAGGCAATTCACAATGGCATACACTCCTCAGTAGAATGGAGTGGCAGAGCGGATAAACAAAGCTCTGTTAAAGAGAACCAGAGTTATGTTGACAACTGCAAGCTTAAATAAAACTTTCTAGGCAGAAGCAGTAAGTATTGCCTGTTATGTGGTGAATCGAGCCCTATCAACTACAACTGAGTTGAAGACATCGATAGAGATGGAGATTGGTAAACCAATTAATTATCCAAACCTCTATATATTTGTAAGTCCTGTGCATATGATGTGCAATCCTCACGAAATTATGAAGTTGGATCCAAAATATAGGAAATGCTTATTCTTGGGGTATGTTGATGGAGTAAAGGGGTATTGCCTGTGTGATCTCACTATCATAAGGTTATCACCAACAGGAATGTAATCTTTATAGATAAGCTACAAAAGAAAGGAGAAGATGATAGCACATCAATGGAAGATTCAGAGACTACTATTGTTTAGGTGGAAAAGGAATCACAGATGGATTCGTTTGAAGCAGCACTAGAGTACGAGGTACAAGAACCAATAGAGTTTGAAGCTCAAGAGACTTATCGATTAAGTTGACTAAAAGGTGACTAGATTGGCATTCAAACTATATTATGGAGGGCAATGTTGCATACTATCTTTTAACTGAGGATGGGGAGCCATCAACTCTCCAGGAGGCAATAAATAGTTTAGATGCATTTTAATGGATGGCAACAATCCAGGAAGCAATTAAAGCTCTTCACAAAAATGAGATTTGGGAGCTCGTGCCATTACCATATGGAAGAAAGCCTATTGGAAATAAATGAGTTTTCAAAATTAAGTGAAATGGCGAAGATCAAGTAGAGAGATATTGTGCAAGATTGGTGGTGAAAGGATATGCTCGAAAGGAAGGGATTGATTTCAATGAAATATTTTCCCTTGTAGTTCGACTCACTTCAGTCCAAGTAGTCTTGGCAATGTGTGTTACATTTGATTTACATCTTGAACAGTTAGATGTAAAAATAACTTTTCTTCATAGAGATCTTAAAGAAGAAATTTATATGCTCAAACCAGGAGGTTTTAAAGAAAAAGGCGAGGAGAACTTGGTTTGTAGGTTAAATAAATCTCTGTACAGTATAAAGCAGGCACTAAGGTGTTGGTACAAGAGATTTCCTTCATTATAAGCCTTGGATACAACAAACTAAATGCAGACCCTTGTGTATATCCCAAGAGGTTTGGTGAACATGATTTCATTATATTGTTATCATATGTAGATGACATGTTGGTCGCATGCCTTAACAAGGATCATCTCAAAGAGTTAAAGGCAAAATTGGCTAAGGAATTTGATATGAAAGACTTAGGACCAGCAAACATGATTCTAGGGATGCAAATTCACATAGACATAAATAATAGGAAGACGTGGCTTTCTTAAAAGAATTATTTGAAGAAAATATTACGACGTTTCAACATAAAAGATTGTAAGCCAATTTCTACCCCACTTCCTTTTAATTTCAAGTTATTCTCTATAATGAGTCCTAACAATAAAAAAGAGAGGATTGAGATGTCTCGAGTACCATATGCATCAGTAGTGGGAAGTTTAATGTGCTATAATTTGTATAAGACCAGACATTACACATGCAGTGGGAGTGGTCAGTTGATACATGGCGAATATCGGTAGAGAGCATTGGAATGTTATAAAGAGTATCCTAAGATACATTAAAGGAACCTTAGATGTTGCATTATGTTATGGAATATTGAACTTTATTGTCAGTGGATATGTTGATTCAGATTACGCAAGTGATCTTGACAAAAGCAAATCTACTATAGGCTATATGTTTAAACTTGCTGGCAGAGTTGTAAGTTAGGTTTCAAAACTGTAATCAATTATTGATACGTCAATAATAGACGCAGAATATGTAGCAGCTACACAAGTCAGTAAACAAGCGATATGGTTGAAAATACTCTTGGAAGAACTCGGACACAAACAAGAGAAAATTTCTTTGTTTTGTGACAGTTAGAGTGCCTTGCATCATACAAGGAATTCAACATTTTATTCAAAGACCAAACACATACAAATAAAGTATCACTTCGTTCGTGAAAAAGTCGAAGGAGTTGTAGATATGCAAAAAATTCATATCAAAGATAACTTATCAGATTTCATAACAAAGGCAATCAATATTGACAAGTTTATTTGGTTTCGATCCTCTTGCAGCTTGATAGAGACATGAGCAACATGGAAATGGCAAGGAAGCAAGAATGGTGTGAAGATATGATTGATACTTAATCAATTCTTCAAGTGGGAGATTTTTGGAATGATAGGCAGTGGCAGTGGTCAACAATTATGGCTACCATAGTCAAAAAGCAAGGATGCAAAGGAGGCTGGAAATTAACAATTACGACTCCAAGACCATGTAAGGGAGGCCTATAAATAGGCATCCCCAGTTCATTTGCATAACATCCCAAAATATCCTCTTCGTCCGTTAAATCCCCACAAAATTTTAAAGAGTATTTCTCCTATTTTGAGAGAGTTAATATTTTTCCTTGTAAAATAGAGAGAGCTTGTAACTCCTAAAGTTTCATAGTGAAGTTTCTTCTTCGTGCCCATAGTTTTTACCCTAATTTGTTTAAAGGTTTTCCACTTAAAATTTGTGTGTTTATTCCTTCATTATTATTTCTTTCAGTCCTATTTAGCTGTGAACTTACTCTAATCTGATCACTTTTCTCAACACTTTGTTCAAATTCTTAAAACAATTAACTATATGACATTTATATTAATCCTGAGAGATTGCCTCTATTTGGTTCAGTCATCAATGAATTTCAATATAATGAAAATGTTTGCTCATGAAGATCTTGTATTTAGAGATTTTTCGTATTAATGAATTCTTTTATGTGGCCTACCAACTATAGTTTGTTTTGTAGGCCACATTGAAATTTTATTCGAAGTAAAAATTAGCAATTTTCCCAAAATGCAATCAATCAACATTACAAATTTGATTCATGGGAGGAATTAGCGATTCATGAAATACATTCTAGTATAGAATCTACATATACAACTTCGAATATAATTCCCTAACTTATTACCTTTTTCTTAGATTTTTTATTCTAAATGTTCCAATATTAAATTTATGGCTTAATGAAATCAAGTGTCGATATTATAACACTTCAATCTTTATGTGATTTTATATGTGAAATAAGGTTATTCTCAAGTGCATAATAAACTCCTTCCCATAAAAAAGAACTCACGTACAATAAAAACGTATCCAAACTTAAAAAAAATGTGTACCACCTTTGTTCTTTACTCTTTATAGTTGTAGATATCATTTAAACTTTAAAACTAAAACACAAAAATCTATCATTATATTTCTCTCTTTTACTCTTTTTTAATATATTATATTTTTAAATGAGCTAGTGTGTAAGTTATAATCCTATATCATAATCAAAAAATTCAACTTTACATATTTATTACAACAATTCTTTTTATAATTATTAAAATCAAGATTTTTATTCAGACCTGGTGTGTTTGATAAT
The DNA here is from genome assembly GCA_027563885.1 of Erythroxylum longipes. Classification (NCBI taxonomy): domain Eukaryota; kingdom Viridiplantae; phylum Streptophyta; class Magnoliopsida; order Malpighiales; family Erythroxylaceae; genus Erythroxylum; species Erythroxylum longipes. The sequence continues at coordinate 15,102 of JAOQMS010060362.1, forward strand.
TGGATAGGATTTCTATCAAGTTAATGAATCATTACCTCCTGATCATACAATGGTTGATAGTTTTTACAATATAAAGAAAATTATTAGGGGTCTTGGTTTGCCAGTTGAAAAGATTGATTGTTGCAAATTGGGATGTATGTTGTATTGGGGAGATGATGTGGAATTACAATATTGCAAATTTTGTGGTCAATCTAGGTTCAAGCCCAGAAAGCGTTCTATGAAACAGAAATTAGTACCCCTAGAAGTAGATGTATTATTTCGCGTTAACTCTGAGACTTCAAAGACCATATGCTTCTGATGTTATTGCATCTCACATGAAATGGTATAATAAACATGAACATAAAGATGAAATAATGAGTCATCCATCAGATGTACTGGTATGGAAACATTTCAATAACACCTATTATGAGTTAACAGCTGATAGTCGAAATGTTAGGATGGGATTGTCGACGGATGGATTCCAACCTTTTGGTCAATCCGGCCAATAATATTCATCATGACCAATCATAATTACTCCTTATAATTTGCCTCTATGGATGTGTATGAATGAGGCATATACATTCTTGACAGTGATTGTGCCAGGGTCTGCAAATCCAAAGCATAAAATTGACGTATTATTACAACCATTGATATCTGAATTGCAGCATCTTTGGGAATACAATGTTGAGACATATGATATGTCTCTAAAACAAAATTTTGTGTTAAGAGCAGCTTTGATGTGGACCATTAATGATTTTATATTGTCTGGATGGAGCACAGCAGGGAAATTGGCTTATCTTTATTGTGATAATGATTCTGATGCCTTTTATCTTCCAAATGGGGGCAAAACATGTTAATTTGACAATCACAGAAAATTTCTTCCTCCAAATCATCCATTTAGACGCAATAAAAAAAAGTTCATTAAGAATAGGATGGTACAAACACCTCCTCCCCTCACAAAGCTGGGGAAGAGATGTTACAGGAGATTGATGAATTAGGATTGTTGAAAGTTACAGAATTTGAAGCTGATGGCATTAGTAAAAACTTTGGTTGGAGAAAACAAAGCACATTAGTAAAAACTTTGGTTAGAGAAAATGAAGCATCTTTTGGGATTTGCCATATTGTAAAAATAATTTGATACATAATAATCTAGATGTGATGCATATTGGAAAAAATATTTTTGACAATTTGTTCAATACCATAATGAACATTGAAGGGAGGACAAAAGACAATGCAAAGTCACAAGCTAATTTGAAACTTTTTTATAGAAGAAATGAGTTACATAAAGATCTTCGCATCGTTAAATATCTAAAAGCATGTTACACTTTATACAAAAAACAAAATGAAATTTTATGTGAATGTTTGAAAAGTCTAAAGTTTCCTAATGGTTATGTTTCAAACTTGGCAAGGTGTGTGCACATGAGAAAGAACAAATTATTTGGGATGAAAAGTCATGATTGTCATGTGTTTATGCAAAGGCTAATTCTAACTGCATTTCGAGAGTTGCTATCGAGTAAGGTTTAGAAAGTTACAATAGAATTAAGTTTTTTTTTCTTCAAAAGCTTAACATCATCTAAAATCAAGTTGGTTGAAATGGAAAAACTAGAAAGGAAAATTCCATTAATTTTTTGCAAATTAAAAGAGATTTTCCCTCTAAACTTCTTTGATTGTATGGAGCATCTACCTGTGCATTTAGCACATGAGGCTAAACTTGCCGATCCAATTCAATATCAATGGATGTATCCGTTTGAGAGGTAATTCAATAAAAATGATTATGTTGAAGTAATAACATGTTTTAATAACTAAATTATAATAACCCTATTCGCTAATATAGGTATTTGCATCTCTTGAAGAAAAATGTAAAAAACAAAGCTAGAGTTGAAGGTTTGATATGTAATGTTTATTTAGCGGAGGAAGCTAGTACATTTTGTTCACATTATTTTGAGCTGCATGTTCACACAAGAGAAAGAAAAGTTCCTCATAATGACGAGGGGGGAGGACCAAGTGAAGCTGATGGTAATTTATCCATTTTCACAAATCCTGGATGAACATATGGATGTTCAATACGAAGAATGTTAACAGAGGAAGAAACTAAGGCTACCCATGGTTACATTTTATTGAACTGTCAAGAGGTTCAACCTTTCATGTAGTAAGTTGAAATTGATTATTTGGGCTTTGAAATTTAGTGTTATTCACAACTGAAATACATAATAATGTTTTTAGATTATACGAGAGATAGTTACGCAAGCTAATGCCCGACAAAACACATGATGATATCAAAAAATAAGTTGGAAGACACTTTCCTCGATGGTTTGAGAAATATGTATGTTTTCACTTACAATTATTAAAATGATTGAATTATAAGATTAAAGTATTCAAATGACATTATACTGTTTAATATGATAATTTCTTTTGCGTAGGCCCTAGAAAATCTAATAGAGAACAAGTTCATATGTGATCTTGCGAAGGGACCTTTGCGAACTGTTGAATCATATCCAGTATATTTCGTTAATGGATACAAATATCATACAGAATATCATGGTCATAGTATGGCAACAGTAAATAGTGGAGTTTGCATACAGGGAGAATTGATGGATTACTATAGTAAAATTATTGAGATACTTGAAATTGAGTACCCTGAATTGCCAATAAAGCGAAGTGTCATATTTAAATGTGACTAGTTTGATCCAACTCTAAATGTTAGTATAAAATTGCATAGCCGATACAATCTAGTTGAAATCAACAAGCGAAGAAGATTTAGATAATTTGAACCTTTCGTGTTGGCAATGTAAGCGATCTAGCTGTATTATGTTCCTTTCCCCAGCTTACAATGAGATAAGTCAGATTGGTTGGTCGTTTGAAAAGTTAAACCTATAGGTGTTTTTGAATCACATGGAAAAGGAGAACAGAGAATTGAAAGTGAAGCATTTCAGGAAGTTGTTTATGAAATAAATGCATCTGTTACATATGACGAGAATGAACCTTTGAACGATCCAAATAATGAATATGTTGAAATTTCATCTAGATAGGATGAGGAGGGTGAAAGATCTGAAGAGGTGCCTGAGTTTGATTCTAATTCTTTAGAAAAAAGAAGATGATGATGATTTTGATTTACAATTAAGTGCTGATAGCGATTAATTTATGTTTGTAATAGAATATTATCTTCAACAAATCAATTATTTCCTTTCAATATGTTGCGTAAAATATTTAATTGAAATTGTTATATTTCTATAATATTCAATCAGATATGAATTTCAGGTTGAAATATGCTACTAAAGGGAAAACAGGATGTGATGTGACCAAGGTTCAGACCACTATTTGGAGCCAGTTAATGTCTAGGTAAAACATCACATTCTGCAGCTGCAACCGAATCAGATTGTGTACCTCCAGCTACTACACTTGTAGATGAGGCATCACCTTCCACACCTGCTGTTACACCATCCACCACCCCTATACTGACAGAGATATCAGGGGTAAACGATGCGGATAAAAGAAGCGGCCTCCAACCTAGAGTTGAGGGAGCTGATAGAAGAACTTACATTACAATTGTCAACAATCTGTAAGTGAAAATACATGAAGCACCATATGTTTATAATTAACCTATAGGTTTAAATTTTAAAAATGGTATAAAATTAATTATTTTTATATTAAGTTGTTTCCGTTTGGACCGTGCTCAAGAAAAATGACATCTAAATTCAAAGAGAAAATTGATCTTGAGGGAGACCGTGCTCAAGAAAAATGACATCTAAATTCAAAGAGAAGATTGATCTTGAGGGATATATATGGAAGAATATCTCTTATGCGACAAAGGTATTTTACTATCAGGAGCTTGAGGTACAATTTTTTTAATTGATTTTTATACATTAATTAGATAAATATTATTACATTATAAGTACTTATCGTATATTTTTCCTTTTTTTTAGAAAGAATTTTTTGTGATTCTGAATTTGACATGGTCATTTATAAAGTATGGGAGAGAGGAGCACGTACATATTATCAAGACTTTGTTGGTACGATACACAAGACTAGTATACGACCGCCTTATATTTCTGAACAAATATGGAGTCATTGGCAGCAGTATTGGACATCACCTAAGGCAATGTCCATTTTAGAGTGTACTTCTACCAACAAATGTGGAGAACTAGGGGGAGAGAGTCTTCCCGTACATACTGGAGGATCTATTACCCACCACGAGTGTGTAGAGAGACTTGTAAGTATCTACACTTTACATTTATATTCTGATTTTTTTACTTTGATGTATTTCAATTTAATTTGATTTATGAATTTTGAAATGAAAATATGTGTATTATAGAGAATGATAATGTTATAAATGTCTGGTGTCATATATGGTTGTGTTGCTAAGTTATTTTCTTTGTTCAACAAAGGGTAAATATCATAAAAATAGAGGAAATCCTGCCAAAATTTTTATAAATTGTAGTTCAATTTTAACATTTTATTCTGATGCAAGAAAATTCTATGGGCACCAAGCCTATACCCTCTTAACTTTTTTTGCAAACTCACATTAAGAAGCATAACGGTGTGATTTTAGTCAATGCTTGAAGTAGAGAACTAAATGTATGTGAAATTTATACTTTAATATTAATGCTTAATAATTATCATTTACTAACATAAGCATTGCCTTCTGATATGACCAAATGCAAAAAAGCATTCAACGACAGTCTCAGCAATCTGAAAATGTTGATAAGACTCAAACATATCTTCATGCAGTGGATGGTAGGGACCGTCGTGGAAGGATATTCGGCTTACGTTCATTTACGAACACATATTATTCGCAATCCTTCACATCTAGTACAGTAGCATCTAGTAGGCAGTCTGCACCCAATGAAGTCCATGAGCTTCGGAGCACAGTACAGACATTGGCAACTCAGTTGTAACAGTCGATGGAGAACATAACTCAGCTTCGTGATGAGGTAGATTATTTAAAGGCGAGGAATAGGACCTCATCGCAGCAATCAGAGCATCCGCGGTCACTAAATGAATAGCGTACTTGTATTCATTTCTTATAAATTACAAATACTTATTATGTATAAAATAATTTTTATCAATTAAGATAATTTTACTTTATATCATCAATCAACTTTCTGTTTTAACAAATTAAATGTAAAAACAAATTAAAATATTATCAATAGATAACTCATAACTATTTAAATTATGCTTCAACCATAAGATCATCAAATAAAATTTAATGTAGGGAAATTAAAAAAATAGTTTTAGTAAATTTACCGACGAAAAAACAAAGTTCGTTGGTAAAATCTATTAGATTTACCGACGAATAACTAATAACCATAGGTAACATTGTAGTTAACTTATTGACGGAATAAGCAATTCCGTCGGTAACTTACCGACCGAAGACAACACAGAATAACCGTCGTTATATTCACCAACGGTTACAGAAAATGTCCGTCAGTAAATTTACGATGGACATTCTGTGATTCGTTACAAATTATTACCTACGGTCGTTTCTCTGACGCCTTAGTCCGTCGGTAAATTTTGTTGCTAACTTAGCTTACTGACAGAATGTGTAGGGTTTCTGTCATTAATGTCTGTCGCTAAACTTCATTTGCTTGTAGTGCATATTTCTTCTAATTTATCTGTATTCACTATAACAAAAGGGATATTTAGGGCGATGATTTGAATTACAATTAAAAATAATTCTAATTAAATATCAATTATGCTCAAATAAGATACAGTATTTTATATTAATTCTTATTTACTAAATATCTCATATTTAATCATAAAGTTTTTCAAACTTTACAATCAAGTCCAACTTGATTAAAATATCATTGCTCTCTTCAACCCGTTCTTTACCATTAGATTCCTAAATATGTTGAAAATGAATATATATTATAATTCTAATTCATAATTAGAATTAGATAAATTTAAGCTTATTTTAATTTATCTTTAATTCTCCAATTAAACAATTTATAATCATAGATCAAGATTGGCGTCTAGCAACGCATCATGACCACTTGAATATTTAGGAATGTTAAAGTGGTTTTGACTAACCTTTCCATGTATGATTTTTCCGTATAATTCAATCCTTTTATTAGACAATATTCTGATTATACAGAGCATGGAATTAATGTTTACTCTTTTTTAGTACAATCATATTAGTTCTCTACCATTAGCTATTGATTCAATTAAGGGCATTTGTAAAATATATACAAGGCATCATTCCACCTTGTCAAAGGATTTCTTGAATTAAATAATAATCGAGAACAACAAAACATTCTCCCTAATTACTTTAGCGTGATGAATCTTATCGTGATCACGAAACTACCTTCATATAGTTCAGACTACATCTAATGATTCCCAATTGAACGACCTATAATTATAATTGGTCATAAGTAGTATCAAAACATAGCAATTCCTATACAAGATAACTTTGGAGATATTAAATAAAAGGATCACTTATATAATTTATCATAATGAGAATTTCTATAGACATACAAGTAATGTTTGAAATGGATTTATCATGACGGGTCAGTTAAGTGAACTTATTCTCTAACAAACACCTACACATTTATTTAAGTATATCTACCTATAATATCAACTACTTCCTTCATAAAACATAACGTGTGCTAGCCTTTTTACATTTTATTAATATCCAGTCTTAATAGAACAATGACTAGGAACAATATAGGGATAATACATAAACGTAATATGAATATCATACTCATAATTTCATTTTTCAATGTATAATTATCCCATGGACTTTATCATATATATCTAAACATGTACAAGATAAATAATACCTTTAAATAATTATCACTAAACTACAACTAAAACAATTGGTTGTAGGGGATAAACTAACAACCTCACACTTGCACTAAGCTAATCATTTTTAAGTATCATATATTATATCACCATATGGCGATCATGCTACTGCTAGGATAGTGGCTTAGAGAATTCTACAAGATTTTTTATGGTAAGTATTTGCTTAAATCTTACATCTTCCATCTTATTATCATCATAATTAAGAAAATTTCGCTAAATACATCTTTGAATCTTTGATGAGATCTTAGCTCCTTTGACATGCTCAATGGCTCTATTGTTTCATAGTATATTATTGCCTTGGACAATGTAAAGAATTATATCAAATTCACTAAAGTACTTATTGATTCAATTAATCATTTCCACTAAATGAAATATATATCATGGCTTAATTAACAAGCATTTCTACATTGGAACATTTCCAATCTCAAAATGATATTATTATAAGTAAAATAAATCTTAATGAGGATTTACTTCTAAAGTAAATACCCTTACTCCTTGAACTGACATATCGACTTATACATAGAATAATGGTATCTTTAATATTTCACAAGAATCTGATATTTCAAATATTAAATATCTTTATCACATTATCTATGTACTTAGACTTAAAATAGGTGAAAAACTTCTGATTTATCTCTACAGATCTAATTCCTATAATTAAGTTGTTATCTTTTCATATCCAACAGAGTTGTGCTTGGAAAATTAAATGTTTAACAATTGAAAGTTAAAATAGTTGTTCTCTATGAGCAATATGTCCCCACATACTCTCACTGAAGAGGGCAACTATACTCCCACTAATCTTCTTGTAGAAATAATAAATTCACAATCATTTCCAAAAAAAACTCTTTGAATTCATCATGAAAGTGAATCTTTTAATGTCTCGTAGCATTTCAACTATACATCAAAGGCACTAGTTCTAGTTCGATGTGTTGTCATGAGATTTAAACGTTTCAAATTCCATATTACTCCCACTATTTATCTTGAGAACCATTCAGCTAAAAGTATATATTGAAACAAACAATTCTTTCAACCGATATGTAAGGATATATCTAACCTTTAGGGTACCTCATAACCTTTTATTACCCAATTTAGTTCTAAACTTAATGGATAATATATGCTTCAGTTTAGTATCACATCCTTAAATCATTAACTTTGAATCTTTCAAAGACTTAGCATTTCACATCTAATATGAAATCTTACTAATTGATTTAATTGGAACTATTAGAGGTTAAGTCATTATACTAGGCATCATTATAGAAGAAATAATATTGCATCTTACAATATCTCATATCGTATTTTCCTCCTTACATAAATCTATACTCTTATGAATTTAGTTGTAAAGGTATTCACCAGAGAATCTCACTTTGTATAGATAACCAAAAATTTAAAACTCTCTACAATGATCTCATTGAAGTGCTTCGACATTCTCAATGCTTAATTTCTACTTAGATTTAAACAATTTGAACTTTTCAAAATTTTAAATCATTATTTCATTTAATACATATGACTATATCATATAAAGTCATTAGTAATCTAATGAAATATAAGCATTATCCTTTTATGAATTATTACGCCATCCAATACATCACATGTATAAGATTTAACAATTTAATACTATCATCATCATTTTACCAAAGGTTGATTTGGTTATTCTTCAAATTGACAAGTTTCATATGATTCATAATCAAAAGGATACCCATATCCTTGTATGAAACTTCATGATTCTCGTTATGTAAATTTAACCAATATGGTATAAAAATATAGTATCAGTTATCCAACTTTGTAATCTTACCATTTATATTAAGCATAATCTCCTTTGATCCAACAAATACAAACAATATGTATAAACTTATATCAAATACTTTTACTGAACAATTTATTTCTTATCATGCTTTGAATATTATAATAATGTTGAATCTAAATTCAATATCAAATACCCATAAAGATGAACTAAAAATGCACGGGATCTCTATCATATCTTATACAGGCAAGAAAAGTCATACAATCATTTTTTTAATGAAAACTATTAGCATACTATAGCAAAGCCTTTAATTGTAGTTCATGTTTATGCTTTTAATAGGCCAAGTTAAGTCGAACTATTCCAACAAGGTATGCAACCTTTTGCATCTTGGTAAGATCTCATTCAAATATAGTTGATCTTGAGTTTGCTCAACAAACTAACTAAACTTAAATTAAGTAGATAATAAATTGATCAATCACATCGAATGTGACTCCTAGATCCATTAAGTGATAATTCTTGTCAAAACATATCTCATTTGTTATTTCTAATTCTGCCCCTAAATTCATGTGATCATTAGTTTGCTCATCCAAATCACTCAAATTTAGTTAAATAAAAGCTATTGTCATAAGATTAAACATGCTCGATTTAAAGCGGCCTTGAGTTTGCTCAACAAGTCTGACAATAAACAAAACTCTAGTTTATTCTTATAACAATACAAGACAACAATCATGTTCTCAATGTGTATTAATAATTTAACGAGGGATTTGATTTTATTTGTCTGATCAAACACAAAATTGTATGTAAAATATCAAACATATAAAACATACAATTTAACATGCATCACATATATATATAAGCTTCATTTGATTCAAGTTATTGATCTTTATAACCTAAAATAATATTCATCTCCTTAGAAAATTAAATTATATTAAACTCATTGATTCTTAAATATATTAAATTCATATTCCAAATAGAAATTTAATTTGATTTGAAAACAATTTTCATATCCACTTGGAAACTGTTTCCAATTAGCTGGACTCCTTAAACAAAATTTAACTGAAAACAATTTTCAGTGAATTATTCGTCTTACTTATTATTATTTTAAAAAACTCATTTTTAAAATTATATAAGTAACACTTTCTAATCCAATTATAAAACTATTTCTAATCTCATTAGAAATTATTTTTCCTTAATTAAAAAATTATTTTCTAATATTAAAGGAAACAACTTTCAAAATTAAAAACACTTTTACATTTAACTAAGAAAGTTATTTATATTATTTATTTAGAGATTGATTTCTTAATTAATTAGAAAATATTTCTTTAATAATTTAGAAAACTATTTTCAAAATATTAAAGAAAGCACATTTTTCTTAATTAAAAAATGAAAACACTTTTCAAATTTTAATTGAGAAAAATACTTTTCTAAAAATTCAAGAAACTTATTATTCATAAACAGAGAAACAATTTCTAAATAAATTAAATAATAATTCTTTAAACAAATAAAATAATAAATTTATTTTATCTCAATAATATTGAAATAAATAAATTTAATTAAGAAACACCTTTCTTAATTACTTAAGAAAAAAGTTTCTTAATTTTATGAAGTTTAATTAATTAATTTCAATATAATTGAAACTAATTAATTCTAATTTTAGAAATTGATTTCTAAAATTAACTAGGAATCAATCTAACTATTAATCTTAATCATATTAAGAAAAGTAATTACATTAATTTTGGAATTGATTTGATATTAATTTAATTTAATGATTCAACTATTTGAAAAATTAAACTAAATTCCAAAGTAATCCTAATAAAAAAACTTTGAAACCAACTTTGAAACAATTAGAAAAAACTTTTTCAAATTTATTAGGGATTTAAACCTACTTAATGATCTTAATTAAACATGTTTTGTCGGACCCCGAGTTCGGAGTCCAATTCGCATGCAGAATATCTTAATACGTAAGTTATCTCCCAAAGAGAACATCTTGACCATTATTGGATTATCTTCTCAAACTCCCTTTTTAAAGTCTTAGCTCAGCTCTTAGAATAGTTTACTATTCCATTCCTACCTTTCAACCTGAATCCCTCAATGATCAGCGTGGGTGAGTCCTCACTTTACACATATACTTGCTTCCGGGCTATTAGTATAACTTCTCCTATAAGCATCCAAACTAGGGTTTCTTTGGATAGATAGAAAGAGGACTTCAAGAAC
>JAOQMS010060380.1:0-25830 GCA_027563885.1 Erythroxylum longipes
TTCATTTAATTTGATTAAGGACAATTAATTACACCTTGAGAGAGGGTAGTTAATGCATTTGAACATCTTAGGTGAGACACATTCGATTAATAAAATAGAAGGTAGACAAGATAGGGAAAAAGTGATCTCTAGTCGTTGAAATATTGAATTTCAATTTTCTACATTGGTTTTATCAATAGTTCATTGTTAGTTATTTAATTTTAATTTAATTTTTTATTTTATTTTCATAAAATTATTTTGGTTCGTAAACAAAGTTTGGTCTGAGTTAAGTGGTGCCTAAGCATCAATCCTCGTGAGATTGACATTTGCTTTTGAACTATAAGTCACGACCCATATACTTGCGGTTTTTGAGCGTAAAACTAGTAGGCTTCTTTGTAAATTAACAAGTTTTTGACGCCGTTGCTAAGGATTGATTGCTTAGCATCTTGTTTAGTTTAGATTACTTTGATTTAAGAGTTTTTTTGTACTTTTTCTTGTGTATTTGCAGGTGCACGAACATAAGGAGCACTTGAAGATTAACATAATTTAACGAAGACTAGTTTCTCGATATCAAAAGACACGAAAGAGAGTTAAGGAGAGCGAAGCATCAAAATCTTACACAAGGAGATATGGATAAAGAAGGAGAGTAAGGAGGAGCTGAGAGGATATTGATGAACTTTATGAGGCCAGGATTTAGTCCTCAAGGAGTTGCGAGACTAGTGGTTCAAGCTAACAATTTTGAGATTAAGCCCCTACTCCTCAACATATTGCAGAATAGTGTGCAATTCTATAGGTCATCCAACGAAGATCTGAATGCCCACATTGCTAATTTTTTAGAGATTTGCGACACTTTCTAGTTCAATGGAATGTCCAATGATGTAGTAAAGTTAAGATTTTTTCTTTCATTTTGAAAGATTGGGCGAAGGTGTGGTACAATTCGCTTAATTCTGGGCAGATCATTACTTGGGAGCAGCTAGCTCAAGCATTCCTCGCGAAGTATTTTCCATTGACTAAGACGATGAGGATCATAAAGGAGATAAAGAATTTTTAGCAGAGTGATGGGGAATCTTTCTATGAAGCCTAGGAGAGATTTAAAGAATTATAGAGAAGTTGTCCCCACCACAACCTTCTGAGGGAGTTCTTGTTACAGACATTTTACAATGGTGTGAAATCGAGCACGAGAGGAACCATAGATGCAGCCGCTGGAGGTTCTTTAATGAGGAAAACTATTGAAGTAGCTCAGACCTTTTGGAGGAGTTGGTGAGCAACAGTTGCATGTGGTCAAGTGAGAGGATTAGACAGGGGTAGAAGAAACAAAAAGGTATGATCCGTATTGACTCTGTTAATGCTTTGCAGACACATATTATAGCCTTTACAAAGCAGTTGAACAATATGCAAGGAGCATCATCATCTACAGCTAAGGCGATGTAAGTACTATATGATCAATGCGGGCAGAACAACCATGACTTAGCTTAGTGTTTTTTGTTGGGAGCTAGTGGAACAGAATAAGTAAGTTACCTGGGCTAGCCAAAAGTGGTAATAACCCGTACTTAAATACTTATAATTCGGGGTGAAACAATCACCCAAATTTTTCTTGAAGTACTAACAATATAGGTGGCCAAGCAAGGCCGCAAAGACCTCCTGGGTTTCAACAAGATTGACTTTGATCTATGGAAAGCAAAATGGGCTAGTTTATGGAGATTTTTGGTTCCAAACTGGTAGCTCAAGAAGAGAACCAGAAGAGAATGTTTGCTAGCCAGGAGGAAGACAAAAGAGGATAGAGGTAAAGTTTGATTAGATTGTGAAGAACCATGCCTCATCGATCCATAAATTGGAGGTTCAGGTAGGTTAACTTTCTAATGCTTTATTTTCTAGAACTGCAGGTAGCCTACTGAGCAATACTGAGGCCATTCCAAGGGAGCAACTCAAGGCTATTACACTTCGAAGCGCCAAACAGATGGAAGAACCAAGTGTGAAAAAGGACAACCAGGAAAAAGATAAAGGTAAGGAGATAGAAGAAAGAAAAGGAAGAAGGAAGGCCTTATGTACCACCACCACCATACAAGCCCAAACTTCTGTTTCCACAGAGGGTGAAAGAACATTAGGTGAACACCTATTTTTCTAAGTTTTTGGAGAAACTAAAAAAGCTACAGATTAATTTGTCATTGGTGGAAGCTTTGGAGTGCATGCCTTTGTATGCGAAGTTTTGAAGGAAATACTCACACACAAACACACTTAGGAAGACAATCAGATGGTAACGTTGACGGAAAATTCCAGTTCCATCATATTAAGCCAAATGCCTTCAAAATTACAAGATCTATGGAGTTTCATTATTCCATGTGTTGTTGGTGATTTTGAATTTTCTAAATGTTTATAGGATTTAGGTGGAAGTATTAATTTGATGCCTTTTTCTATTTTTAGGAAAATGGGACTAGGAGAGGTCAAGCCAACATCAACACTAATTCAACTTGCGGATCAATCCATAAAAAAGCCATTTGGAGTTGTGGAAGACGTATTGGTAAAAGTGGACAAATTTATAATTCCAGTTGACTTTGTTGTGTTGGATTTTGAAGTTGATAAGAATTGTCCATTGATTTTGGGTAGGCCCTTTACGAATACTGGTAGGGAATTAGTTGATGTGCATGAAGGGAAACTTATGTTGAGAATTGGTGATGAACAGGTTGAATTTAATATGTCAAAATCTTTGAAGAAACCAGTGGATGGTAATATTTGTATGAAAATTGATGTTATGGATGAATGTGTGAAGTAGGTTAAAGAGGAAGTTGATAAAATTAAGGAAGTGTATATGGATGAGAGTGTGAAGGAAGAGGGTTTATGTGAGGAAGTTGATTAAAAGAAATTAGAGAGAACTGATACACCTACACCACCTTCTATTGTTAAACCTCTCACTTTAGAGATTAAACCCTTACCTTCCTATTTGAGATACACCTTTTTAGGGAAGAACCATACTTTAACCATCATTATCTCCAATGAATTAGATTGTGAGCAAGAACAAAAAGTGGTGAAGACCATTAGGAAGAGGATGAGAGCCGTGGAGTGGCAAATTTTTGATATTAGGGGGATTAGCCCTAATGTAGTAATGCATAGGATTAACCTAAAAGAAGGATGTAAAACTGTGAGAGAAAGACAAAGAAGGTTAAATCCAAATATGCAAGAGGTTGTGAAGAAGGAGGTCGTGAAACTTTTGGATGCAGGGATTATTTACCCTATTTTAGATAGTGAGTGGGTGAGTCTAGTACAGTGTATGCCGAAGAAGCGTGGCATGATGGTGATAGAGAATGAAAAAGGTGAAAAGATTTTCACTAGGACCGTCACAGGTTGGCCAGTGTTTATTGACTATAGGAAGTTAAATTTAGCCACCAAGAAGGATCATTTCCCTTTACCTTTTATGGACCAAATGATTGAGAGGGTGGTTGGTCATTCTTTTTATTGCTTTCTTGATGGATATTCAGGGTATAATCAAATGTTTATATACCCGGAAGATAAAGAGAAGACCACTTTCACCTGTCCTTATAGGACTTTTGCTTATCGGATGATGCCTTTTGGTTTATGCAATGCACCTGCTATATTCCAAAGGTGCATGATGGCCATATTTGCAGACATGAATGAAAACTTTATGGAGGTATTTATGGATGACTTCTCTCTCTTTGGAGATTCTTTTGATCATTGTTTGCTTAATTTAGACAGAGTGCTTCAAAGATGTAAGGAGTCTCATCTAGTTTTAAATTGGGAGAAATGTCATTTCATGGTCCAAGAGGGAATTGTATTAGGCCACAAGATATCATACAAGGGGATTGAAGTGGATCACGCTAAAACTGAAATAATTGAAAAGTTACCACCTCTCACCAACATCAAGGGTATTCGAGCTTTCCTTGGTTATCTACAGATGGTTCATTAAATATTTTTCTCTTATTGCTGGACCCCTGACTCATTTATTAGTTAATTATGTGCCTTTTGTTTTTGATGATGATTGTTTATATTTTTTTAATAGGTTGAAGAAGGCATTTACGACTGCACCTATGTTGACATCAACAGATTGGTCTCTTCCATTTGAGATTATGTGTGATACAAGTGACTATGCTATTGGCTGTGTGCTTGGCCAGCGGAAGGAGAAGAGGCTGCATGCTATATACTACATAAGCAAGACTTTGACGGGAAGATAACTAAACTACACCATAATTGAGAAATAATTGCTTGTGGTGGTATTTTCTTATGAGAAATTTCATTCTTATCTTTTGGGCTCACAAGATATTGTTTTTATAGACCATGCAGTGTTACGTTACCTCTTTAAGAAGAAGGATGCCAAAGCTAGGCTCATCTAATAGGTACTCCTGCTCCAAGAGTTCAATATTGAGATTAAAGACAAGAAGGGAGAAGAAAATGTCATAGCAGACCACTTATCGAGACTTGAAGGAGGACATCAAGAAGAGGAAGAGGAAATTGAGGAAAGTTTTCCTGACGAGGCCTTAATGATAGTAGATAATCCTTTTCTTCCTTAGTTTGCAACTTTCAGGTGGTATTCTTCCGTCTGATTTTTCATATCAACAAAGGGGGTGTTTTCTATTTCAATGCTCTCGTTATATTTGGGATGAACTTGTATTTTATAAGATATGTGTTGATAGTTTGATTCGCAGGTGTGTCCCTGAAGATGAAATGCTCGAAATTTTAATACAATGTCATAGCTCACTTTATGCAGGGCATTATAGAGCTAACAAGACTGTTGCATGAATCTTGGAGTATGGATTCCATTGGTTGACCTTGTTTACAGAGGCTCGAGATTTTATGCTAAACTGCGATAGATGTCAAAGAATGGGCAACATATCAAAGAGGGATGATATGTCTCTTTCAAACATAATGGAAATGTAGATATTTGATGTGTAGGGCCTGAACTTCATAGGACCATTCCCATCCTCTACAGGTAATACCTACATATTAGTTGGGGTTGATTATGTTTCCAGATAGGTTGAGGCAGTCGCCATTCCAACTAATGATGGCAAGGTGGATAAAAAGTTTATTAAGAAGATTTTTACTAGATTTGGGGTGCCTAGAGCGATTATAAGTGATAGGGGGAGTCATTTTTGCAACAAACCGTTTGAGACCCTTTTGAGAAGATATAATGTTCATCATAGAGTGGCTACCCTTTACCACCCCCAAACCAGTGGCCAAGTGGAGGTGGTGAATAGAGAGCTAAAAAAGATTTTGGAGAAGACAGCGAGCACGTTAAAGAAAGATTAGGCTTTGAAGCTGGATGATGCAGTGTGGGCTTATAGGACAGCTTTCAAAACTCCCATAAGCACAACACCATACCAAATTATGTATGGCAAGGCTTGCCATTTACCATTGGAATTAGAATATAGAGCCTATTGGGCAATCAGAAAATTGAACATGGATTGGAAGCTAGTAAGAGAAATGAGATTGTTACACCTTGATGAGTTGGAAGAATTAAGATATGATGCTTATGAAAGTGCCAAGCTACATAAAGAAAGGGCTAAGAAATGGCATGATGGCCACATCAAGAAGAAGGAATTTAAGAGTGGAGACTTGGTACTTTTGTTTAATTCAATACTTCAGCTATTTGAAAGCTTAAGTTAAGATGGAGTGGACCCTTCAAGATTCTTCAAGTGTTTCCCCATGGAGCTTTGGAGCTAGAAAATGACAAGGAAGAAACATTCAAAGTCAATGGGTATCGTTGCAAGCTATATTATGGAGGGATATTATTGGGGTTATGTAAATATAGTGCCTTGGAAAGTAAGTATATTTACATATAACTTAATTTTCATCTAATTACAATATTGTAATGAAAATATTTATTATTAATAAAACAAAAGAGTTAGGTTTTATTTGTATAAGCATAATATAACTAGTCATAAGGTACCAAGGTTCCTTTGTAAGTAATATACATATACATGGAGATGTATGGAAATTTGTATATTATTATAATCTAAATTAATTGATTGACAAGCAAATAATCAAGTTGGTTGCTTGATTATGGTTCAGACTGTAGTGTTGCGATTTATCTCAGTATAAGTAAAGGAGTTTACTTCAAGGGAATGATGAGTTTCAAATCATGATAGTAGTTGACTATAGGTAATAACAATATTAAATGAATATACAATTTCGTATGTTTTTAAAGAATAAAGTAGGCCGTTACTTTAATATTAAAACATACACCTTAACATTCGTTTATTACGAACCACAATCTTGATGAGTGGTGAACTCATGTGTGTTGCGTTATGATTCTTGATATGATCGGAATGGATTTTTATTGGGTATCAATCTAGTGTCCGCATATTGGAATTATTAATTGAAACATGCATCAGGGAACATTCACTCAAATAAAGAGTTTATAGTGATGTCATCACTTCTAGATGTTTTACGGAGATTGGCGATTAAACTGGCGCCAGTAGTTTGATGGACTAGCTACCCATCAAGTCCTAACACCAAGATTAGATCTTGTGTGTTAATCACCATATAGAGTGAAAAGGGAGATCTAGAAGGAAAAACCAACATAAGGGCAAAACGATAATTTTACCCTTTATTGTGCGGATGACTATAATATGGTTCATAATAGAGTTTGTGATTGGACATTGTATTATTAAATTGAAATACATTTTCTCATAATTTTGAGTAATTTAAGAGTTCAGCCAATTATTTTGAGTGAAATGACATTTACTTAATAAGTCAGAATTAATTCTAATGAGATTAAATTAATTCTGGGCTTATTGGAGCTTGAATTATTTAAGTCTAATTAGATTCACCACTTGGATTTTGGGAAGGTTATCAAGGAAAATAAGAAAAATAAACGCAAGTTATCGGAAAGAAAATGAGACAGTTTGGAGAGAAATGGACGAATTGGATTCGAGCCAATAAGACCAAAACAATTTAATTAATAGTTAATTAAATTGGGTCTTAAGCTTATAATTAAATGTTGGGCTTATATTAATTAATTGTTAATTATAATCCTAAATGAACATTTAATATTGGGTTGCATTTTGGTTTGATTAATTAGATTAACTAAATTGAAAAAAATAAAAAAAGAACAAAACTGAATTCTACTAAGTTATAGAATTCGGTCGTGCTTCCCATCATTAAATGGTTTATTGATGGGTTTTAAATGAATTTGTTGTAGCCAAAAATGTGCAGCCCATTTTTAGCATTCTTTTGATTAAAGAATGAGGTAATGCTCTTCATTAAATGAGGTTAATGGCTGCTTTTTAAAGATGAAAAACATATAGCTCTTTCACATTAAAAATGAATGAAGTGGTTCTTTACTCTCCACTCTCTCCTAAGTTTACGTCCTTTTGCAAAGAAAACATATACAGCTCTTTTAATACTCATGAAAGTGAGTGGAGTTATGGCTTTTTGGCATTCTTGATTAAAGAATCGAATGGTGTGTAATTTGGCTATTCTCCACTCTCTCCAATAACATCCAAGTGTTGGACTTGTAAGAACACCTTATTCATTTTAGCTTTGATGCTAAATTAATATGTGTGGCTTTTGGTCTCTTGACTCTCTCCAAACCATCGGCCATAGTAAAAGAGAAGCTCCACTTGCTCTCTTTTAGTCGAAGATAGAAAAATGAGAATGACTCATTTTTTTGGTTATTTCAACTAGTTGAATATAGCAAAAGTTTGCTATTTATTTTTCTTCTCCTTTTCCACCAAAGGATCTTGTTAACCAAGTTGTCCAAGGAGAACAAGTGGTAGATTGGATTGGTTGAGGACACAACAGTGAGGAGTCAAAGCTGTAGTGAGGACTCGGTAATATTTTGATCTTGTTCTTATTTTATTTTCGTTATACCGTATCATGTACGGATTAAAAAGCATGTTGATTTGGTGTTTATGCTTTTGCTGTGCTATGATTTTGGGAAAAGTTTTTTAAATCTACTGTTTAGCCAAACCAAGCATGTTTTTGTTTTCGATCCAACAATTAGTATCAAAACCAATTTTATTATACATGATTCAATTCCTTTATGTGGCATGGGTTGGCAATTATATTAAATTATGTATGATGTAATTTTTTTATGTGATAAAAATATATGCTGTGTATGTTTTGGTTTGCTCTTTTGGTTATCCATAGAAAATCGATTTACCCGTCTTTTACATTACGAATGCTTGTGTTAAACCCTTTACTCTCTTTACCCACCTTAACCCTTACCATATTACAACCCTAAACAATTCCGTTTGATCTATTTATGCATGCAATCATTGTTGAGGAGAGTTGGTTTATTAGCAAGCCTATGGTAGTGTAGTTTCCTACAGGAAGTTTGAGTGAAACACTAACCATCAAACACTTTAGAGAATTGAGTGAAACCATGAGGAAGGTTCATTTTGCATATATACTTATTTTTGAGAGATGGTGCCATATGTTGAGTTTTCTTATGTACACTAATGAAAAAGTAATCATGATATGTGTAGTAACTTGATATTTAAGGCTAAAATTTGAGGGATTGTATGCTTTGATCTTTTTGAAAATGAAGTGATGGCATTGATTGATTGTGTTTATTTTGTTTGAGGACAAGAAAAGATTTAAGTGTGGGGAAATTGATAGTTGTGCATCAATGTGTGTTTTTCTAGGTATTTGGTATGTGTTTCTTACATAATAGTTTATTATTATTGTATTTTAGGATTCATTTTGTATGTTTTCGTTTAGTTTGATTCTTATTGATGTTCTTTTATGTTTGATGTTATTTAGGGTAATAATTGATTAATTTTTATTTAGGAATGGAGATTGAGCAACTTTGGGATTTAGCTAGAGACTCAAAGAGGATAAGAGAAGATGATGCATTCTGGTGCAAGAACCCACGATCGTGGGAATTATGCCAATTCCCACGATCGTGGGACCTTTAATCCAAGAACATATGTGGGGTTCAACTAAATTTTAGGTTTTCTGGACTATATAAGATATTAAACTCCTATAGAAGAAGGAGGACATGAACATTCTGTGTAGAAGAACCTCCTTGAGTGAAAAGTCCAGATTTAGATTCTTGAGGAAGGGGGATATTTAAGGATCATCAATCATAATTGGGAAAATAGCACATCAGCACCGAAATTTTCAGATTTGGGCAAAGAAGAGGAGTTTTCTTTATTTAATTTTTTGTCATTTTTATCTCTTCTAGTTATTGTAAGATGGAATATTTGAATGTTGGTGATGTTATAGACACCATGAGTGGCTGATTTATTTTTAGGGATTACTTTTAGACTCTCTTGTTAAACTCTTATTTTATTGATTTGAATGAAATATGTCTTTGATGAATGTTGAATTTATTTATATCTTGCAATAGATTGAGAGATTGAGAAAGGTAATCTGTGTAGGATTGTACAACGAGAGTTGGCATTTTATAGACTGACATTTATCACGTCAATTGATTAGTTGAAAGAGAGATCTTGGCTAATTTAATTGATTACTCATAGGATAACTTAATAACTAGTTAAATTAGTGGAGTGATTGGGTAGATTGAGAGATTGCTTAATCGAATTCATTAATTTGATTAGGGACAATTAATTACACCTTGAAAGAGAGTAGTTAATGCATTTGAACATCTTATGTGAGACACAATTCAATTAATAAAATAGGATGGAGACAAGATAGGAAAGCGATCTCTATTCATTGAAATCTTGAATTTCAATTTTTTGCATTTTGGTTTATCAAATTTTCATTGTTAGTTATTTAATTTTAATTTAATTTTTCAATTTATTTCCATAAAACAACTTCGGTTCTTAAACAAAGTTTGATCTGAATTAAGTAGTGCCAAAGAATCAATCCTTTTGGGATCAATATCTGCTTTTTAACTACAAGTCATAACCCGTAAACTTGTGCCTTTTGAGTGTAAAACTAGTAGATTGTTTTGCAAATCAATACTCATCGTTAGCATTCTTTAAACTAGGCTTATCTCCTTCTAGTTAGTCTTCACTATTACATACATACTCTCTATGCTCCTACTTCATCACTCTTTTATAGGGACATTGTTAAGCTATATTTCCTTCCCCCTAAGCATTTGACGCATTTAACACCTCAATTCTTATTTGTTAAAGATAAATAAATCTTAGCTTTCTTTTCACTTAGTGTGTGCACTTTTGGTTTGGTGACTTTATGTTTTAGCTTTAGAGCTTTATCTTTTAGTTCAGTTCATAGTTTTCTTTATGATGAAAAACCTACACTAGAAATAACAAAATTATTAATAGCCTCCCCTCAATTTATCTTTCTACCTTCATAACCATGAACCGCATCCTTTAACTCTAAATATAGGCTTAGCTCCATGATATTGGAATTTATGGTTTAACTTATAAATAAATGGAGCCATTGTCTCCTTTTGATCTTACTCTATGTTCACCCTAGCCATGAAAAACTCCATCTCCTTAGGGCACTCTTCCAAAATCTTGGAACCTTGTTGATTTGCAAAACAGTCTACTAGTTTTATCCTAAAAAACTGCAAGTATATAGGTCATGACTTGGAGTTAAAAAGTAGATATCAATCCCACGAGGATTGATGCTTAGGCACCACTTAATTCAGATTAGTCTTTATTTAATAAACAAAATTGATTAATGGAAATAATATAGAAAATTAAATCAAAATTCATTGACTAACAATGAATAATTGATAACACCAAAATGCAAAAATTTGAGTTCAAGATTTAAATAACTAGACATCACTTTTTTCCTATCTTGTCTACCTCCTATTTTATTAATTGAATTGTGTCTCACTTAAGATGTCCCATTATATTAACTACCCTCTCTCAAGGTGTAATTAATTGTCCTTAACCAAATTAAATGAAGTTGATTAAGAAATCTCTCAATCTACCAATCCACTTTATCAATTTAACTAGTTATTAAATTATCCATAGGTGATCAATTAAATTAGCCAAGATCTCTCTTGCAACTAATCAATTAACGTGATGAATGTAAGTCTATAGAACGCCAACTCTCATTGTACAATCCTACACAAATTACCTTACTTAATCTCTCGATTTATTGCAAGATATGAATATAATCAACTTTCATCAAAGACATCTTTCATTCAAATCAATAAAATAGGAGTTTAACAAGATAGTTCAAAAAGTAATCCCTAAAACTAAATCAGCCACTCATAGTGTCTATAACATCACCAATATTCAAATATTCCATCTTACAATGACTAAAAGAGATAAAAACGACTGAAAATTAAATAAATAAAACTTCTTCTCTTCTTTAACCGAATCAGGAAATTCCAGTGTTGATGTGCAATTTTCCTAATTGTGATTGATGATCCTTGAATGTCCACCTCCCTCAAGACTTAAAACCTAGATTTTTCACTTAAGGAAGCTCTTCTATACAAAGGGTTCACGTCCTTCCTCTTTCATAGGAGTTTAATATCTTCTATAGTCCAGAAAACCTAAAATTTAATTGAGCCCCTCATATGTTCTCGGATAAAACATCCCACAATCATGGGAATTGGCATGATTCCCACGATCATAGGTTCTTGCACCAGAATGCTTCCTCTTTTCTTCTCCTCTTTGGTCTTTAGCTCAATCTCAAAGTTGTTCAATCTCCATTCCTACATAAAAATAATCAATTCTTATCCTAAATTAACATCAAATATAAAAAAACAACAATGAAGATCAAACTAAACAAAAACATACAAAATGAATCCTAAAATACAATAATAATAAAGTATTATGCAAGAAACATATGCTAAATACTTAAAAAAAACATGCAGTAATGCACAACTATCAACTTCCCCACAGTTAAATCTTTTTCTTGTCCTTAAGCAAAATAAACATAACCGATCAATTTCATCACGTCATTTTCATAAAGATCAAAGCATACTATCACTTAAATTTTAGCTAACTCAATATCAAGTTACTACATATATCATGAGTATTTTTTCATTAGTGTACATAAGAAAACTCAACATATGGCACCATCTCTCAAAGATAAGTATAAAAGCAAAATGAATCTTCCTTATGGTTTCACTTATTTCTCTAAAGTGTTTGATGGTTAGTGTTTCACTCAAACTTCCTGTGGGAAACTACACTACCATAGGCTTGCTAATAAACCAATTCTCCTCTACAATGATTGAGTGCATAAATGGATCAAAAGGACTTGTAAACTTTTTTCGTTTTTGCATTATTGTACAGCGGCTTTTATTATTGGCCGACAACATCTATTTTACTTTAGTAGCTTTGTCTTTTTACTTTATTGGCCACTATCCGCCACCTATGCTTTGTTTTTTCCTTTTGTCTTTTTCTCTTTTTTCTTCTATAAATGTACCCAGAGACGAAACTCTCAGTATGTGAAATAAGAACTCTTTATTACTTACCTCTCTCTCTCTCTCTCCAGCCTATGGTGGCGTTTAAGCGAATTTTGAGAAGAACAAGGTATGAGACATTTAGTTTTTATCTTTACATCAATTTTTTATCGAACACTCTTACTCTAGATTTATCTTACACCTATTTTGTTATTAATAAATGCTAGTTTTACTTGTTTCAGTATGCATAAGCTTCTTGATTTCTTTCATCAAATATGCGTTTATGGACTTAAACCTATACTGATACAATATTTGTTGGATAAACTATTTTATCCTGACATCAATTGTAAAAACTTGTGTTAATTATGCCTATCTATTCTATGTGTAGATCTATTCACTTACTTCTTATACATATACAAATGAAGAAAAAATTAAGTAAACAATGTATTGAAACTTTTACTAATTACTATAATTTTATGGTTTGTACAAATGGCAAAGGATGAATTAAGAAGGTAAAACTATAATAGAGAATGTTAAACCATCACTCATGGGAACATAATAAAGCACTGCGAGGCTAGAAATAAATGCTCTTTATATTTAGATTAAGCCAAATGTAATTTAGATGCTTCAATAAAACTTTCAATTTGATTAATTACATAACAATGATAGTAATGTACGTATAACCAACTTTTTTTAGTTATGTAACATGTTTAAGAAGAACTAAACAATTGAAGATATCCTTCATTTGAGGCTACTTCCATTCATAACTATAGCATCGGGCAAAGTAATGGTTAAAACCATTACCAAATAGATTAATCAACATTTGGAAGAGTCTTGCAGAGAATTTCCTTCCAAATACTCTCCACTATCTAAGAAATCAAAGATAAGGAATGCCATTTTTTTTCCTAGTAGTTCAAAAATGAAAGACATTGGAGAGATATGAGGATTTATTAAGGAAGTACCAATATTATGGCCTTCCAATATCAACATAAGCCTAAACATTTTATAATGGTTCAATAAAATCTACAAGGTTGATGCTAAATGTTGTAACTAGTAAAACATTAAAGAATAAAACTTTGGAGGTTATTATAGAGCCAACAGAAAAGATGATGATGAATAATTACTACTGGCATTTGGGAAGGACAAGAGTGAAAAAATCTACTAGGGTCTATAATAGAAGCCTTAAATTTATAAACAACTCAAATAGAGATGATATCAAAACAAATTAGATAATATGACCTCTCTATTAAGAATATCTCAAGTTATGAATTATGTAGGGATGACATCAAGGAATAGAGTGTTAAGCTAGGAATATAATTAGGAATCAGTGGAGCAAGTTAATTTTATAGGAATTATTTAGAGGAAAAAATAACTCATATAGTAAGAATAACAATTTGGAGTGGATACATCACCCTAGTTTCTCCTAGAGCAATTTGTAAGCTCCAAGGTAGCCCCCACAAAGTTTCCAGCAACTTATGGAAAAAAAAGTAGTCAAGTTTGGAAGATATGGTGAGACACTTCATGCAAGTAACTACTTCTTGATTCTAAAGTCCTGAAACTTTGATGAAGAATCTTAAAGTTCAAATTGGTTAACTAAATGAAGTAATCATAAAGAGTGCATAAGACACCATACCTAATCATACCATACCCAGCCTTAGGAGCATATAGAGGAGGTTTTTTTAAAGGGTAAGGATTTGACAAACATTATGAAGAAAAAGATAGCAAGATAAGGACTCCAATAAGGGAGTATAAAACAAGAATTACTTACCTTGCTAGATCATTTCATATGATTAAAAAGGAAGAGATTAGTACCTAAGAGGAGTAAAAGGAAGATTTGAAAGAAAAAGATCCAAAAGAGGTAGCTGAAAAGGAGATTACTAAGTCAAATTAAATTGAAGGAGACAAAAAATTCCTCTCAAGTATCATACTACTAAATATAGGTGACCTATTAAGCTTTAATATTTCTTGCATAATTAGTGGTATTTACATTGATAAGGCATTAGAAAATATAAAAGCGAGCAATAATGTAATGTGTTATATTATGTTAAAAAGAATGGGAATTTGTAAATTAGAACCCACTAGGAGAGTTATGTATCTTGTTGATAATTCTTAAAGAACCCATAGAGGTGTCAAGGAGAACAAAATGGTGAGAATTGATAGGTCTATATTACCAATAAATTTTTATATTCTAGTAATTTATAGGGAAGAGGAAAAATATATGATCTTAGGTAGACCCTTCTTAGCTGTAATAGTTGAAATATTTTATATTTAAGAAGTTGAATTGATGCTTAAGATTAGAAATAAAGAACTTATTTACTACAATGGTGAGAAGCCACTTATGCCTATTAAAGATTGGGATTAGTTAATTATTATAATATTATATAGGGAATCGTTAAGTAAGAAGAAGTAAAAGGATGATGATAAGTAAAAATGAAGGAAATAGTAAAGAAAAAAAGGCATAAGAGAGATGGTGATCCTTTACATGGCATTCCTTATAAGGATTAATAAGGGAACATCTATATTGATCTAATAACAAATCAAGTTTAAGGGTAGAGTCCAACAAAATGACTAAGAAAAAGAAAATTTTTAGGAGGCAACCCAACTACTACTTAATTTCATTTTAGTTTCATTAGGATTAATTTTTGGATCCCATTTTAGTTGTTTGTATTAATAGAATTTTTGTTTTCATTATGATATTTATATAGTTAAGGATAAAAAGAAAGGCCACTTAAGCTTAAAGAGAGGTTTTAAATAAATATGGAGATGAAAAATTAAAGCAATAGGTTAGATAGGAGCACAAAAATTAGGTACACATTGATGTTGTTTGCACCCTATGGCAGAGGCCACTGATGAGTGTTTTATTGATTATATATTTACTCCTTAATTCTTAGTGATTAATGTTATGAAGTGCCTAAGATACTTATTTTGGTTCATATTTTTTTTAAGTACAAGATGGAAGCACAAGAACTAAACTGATCAAAAAGCACATCCTTGGAGCCATTCTATTGATGATAAACCTTATATGCCTTTTAGAACAAGAAGGAGATGAATTAGGGTGAATATAGGACAAGAAAATGAAAGTTTCTACAACCTACATGACCTTGCATAGGACCATGAACTCTCTGGAAGCATGTAGGATTGTTTTAGCACCACCTGCATCATACACAGCTATGTAAGTTTCTACATGGTTTTGGCTATTACTCAATTATGTAAGTGAGATACACGGCTATCCAAAACCACGTAGAAACACGAATTGGTGGAAATTTACATAAACGGTTAGCTATATGTATGCATTTATAACTAACCTTGTATGTCTTAAAACCCCAATTTTTGCTATAAAAGGACATGAAAGTAGCCAAACAAAGGATGAAGTGTTTTAGAAGCTTAAAAGGGGGTTGAAATCTTACTGCTTTGAGGTCTATGAGGAGCTAACCTTTTTCCTTCCAATTTTAATACTTTTCGAGGTTGAAGAACAAATTTGGGCATCTCTTCATTTTGTAGTGTTGTAATTGTTTGTATTATTCTTTGCTTAATGTTTTAGGTATTCATGTATGATTGATTAATATTCTCAATCTTAATATATTATTTATGTATGGACCTATTTCCAAAATCTAGATTACAAGACATAATATTTGTAACTTTGATTCATTTGTGGTAAACTAATGGTTGTGAATCATTAGGTAAAACATAGCATAGGTTAAATGACCTGAGCTTGTGTGGTTATTGCCTAGATTAAGCTATTTTCCTTGTTCTTAATGCTATTTTCATATTTGATAGGTGTAGTTTATACCATGTTTTGATAGGTGTTTTAGTGTGATTATAGGTGTTTATTAAATGATTATTGTATGTATAGCCTTATAATTGTGCTTTTGTAAGTGTTTGTTTATATTCTAAGTGTTTGTATGGTTAAGAGCATGTTTTCAATCTTAATTTTATGTTTGTTGAGGTGTTTGATGTGTTTGCTAGTGTTGAAGATTAGATAATTAAAGAACAAAGATGTTGGATGTGTATGGAGTTGCATGGGTAGGGTTACGATCATGACTCCCTTGTCAAGATCGTGGCAGAAGTAAATTTTCAAGTGTTAAAATCGTGATTCCTATGTCACGATCATGATAGAGGCTTCCTAGTTGTGACTTTTTTCATCTGTTTTAGGGATTAAAGAAGGGAGATCAAGAGAAACATCCATAATTCCAATTTTCTAGATCAAGCTTCCAACTGAGTTTTTCTTTCTTTGCTTTTGCTATTTTCATCAAAATTGATGTGTAACTCAAATTCTTAGATGTTTATTACATTCATGATTTTATAATTTCTAGGTTAGGTTTTATTCCAAATTTATTTTGTGAACTTTATTATTATTGATTCAATACAAAATTCTGGTGTTGTGATAATTGTGCATTTCATACTTTGACAATAAATTGAGAGAGTGAGTCAAAAGTAATTTGATTAAATTACACAACGATAGTTAGTAGTTTAGTAAGTCATGTGAATATAAAAAACTATCATTTGAAGAGAGATCTTGTTTGAGAACTTGATTATTCAATAGATAGCTTTAAATCTAATTGAAAACGTTAGGAAATTTTTGTGAAGCGAGAGATTGCAAAATCTGGATTTTCGAGATTCAATTAGGGTTATTTAGTTAGGTATTGAGAGAGAGCAATCAATCCCTTAGGAAATCTTAAACCAAAACATAATTGGATCAATTAGAGTTGAGGGGGCAAAATAATAAAGGAATAAATCCTAAGCATTCATCCTTGATCAACCTTACATTAAATTGGCATCTTATTTATTATTTATTGTTTGCTTGATTTTATTTAATTTCTATTATTATTTTCACGGATATCATATTTTATTACCTTAGGCAAAGTTAGGTTCAATTCATTTTATCTAGTTCCTTATGTGATCGATACCTTTTAATACTACAAGTTATGATCCATATACTTGGAAGTATTGGGAGTTTTATTAGATATAAAATTTTCTTAAAAGGTTTTTGGTACCGAAGCTAGGGAATTAGTTTTGAAAATTTTTAGTTTTTGATAAAAGGAATTTTTTGCCATTATTGTGTCCTTGCTACTACATGAGCACAAGAATTACTTGAAGTTTAAGCAATATCTAATAAACTCCAACTATTGATATCACAAGACAAGAACAAGCAATCCAAAAAACTAGATGTTAAGAAGAGATCGAAAGAACAACAGCTGAAGATCATAATCAAGGAGGCTAGTAAAAAACCCTGATAGATTTCATATGGCTAGGGTTCAATGCTGTACAAAAAGACATCACTCAATCACTAGTGCCATCCTCATTCCAAATAGAACTAGCATTGCTAAATATGACATAGACCAATGTGTAGTTCTGCAGATTAAACAACGAAGATTCTAACGCACATTTAGTAAACTTTTTAAAGATATGCGATACCATTCAATATAATAATATGTCAGAAGATGTCGTCAGGATGAGGCTCTTCCCTTACACCCTAAGAGATAGAGCCAACATATGGTATTACTTCTTAAACTCGACAAATATCATGATATGGGCACATAGAGCCAATGTATGGTATTACTCCTTAAACTCGACAGATATCACGACATAGGAACAGCTGGTGTGTGTATTTTTGACAACTACTTCCCTCTGATGAAGATGGACAGGTTAATAAAGGAGATTACAAATTTCAATTGAATAATGGGGAGCCACTATATAAAAGTGTGGAAATGTTATAAGAATTTGCAGAGGAGATGTCCTCACCATAACCTACCTAGAGAATTCCTATTGTAAACCTTCTACAATGGAGTTAATCCACCCACAAGGGGCACTACAGATGCAGCTTCTGAAATATCTCTAATGAGGAAAACAGTTGGGGAAGCAAAGGATTTACTATAAGAGATGGCAGAAAATAGCTGTCTAACAAATGACATCTCAAGATTAGAAGGGATTCAATGTTGTCAATTTGGTGATAGAAATGTAGGCTAAAATTGACAACTTAACATGACAACTTAAGAACTTAAAGCCTTTTCATCTGCTCCAATTAAAGCAATTCAACTTAGATGCAAATTATGTGAACTAAATAACCATGATACTGTTGATTGCCTCTTAATGCAAAATAATAATATAGAGTAACTCATTTATATGGGAACACAATTTGGTCGAGCTGGAGGAAATAACACCTACTCTAACACTTATAACCCTGGGTAGAGGAACTATCCAAATTATTTTTGTTCAAACAATATGGGTAACCAAATACAAGGTCCAACTGGATTTCAACAAGAGAAATTTAATGCTAATCACTCAAAATTGGACAAACTGATGGACATACATATAAGTATGGAAGGGAAGTTTAAATAGTTTACAAAAAATCATACCTCTTCTATACATAATTTGGAGGTTCAAATGGGCCAACTGGTGAACGTGTTGTCTATAAGAAATATGGGTGGTCTTTCGAGTAATAATGAAGTAAACCCAAGGGAGTAACTCAAGGCAATCACACTTAGAAGTGGGAAAGAACTTAAGCAACCTACAGAGAAAAAAGCTTCCCGCTATTTAGGAGAAGATCAAGAAACGAAGAAAAAAGGGATGAATGAGTACCCTGCTTATGTTGTCCCTCCACCATATCCACCCAAGATTCCATACCCTCAATGAATACAAAAGATAAAACAAGATTCACAATTTGCAAAGTTTATGGAGAAGTTAAAAACCATGCAAATCAATTTATCTTTTTTAGAGGCATTAGAATATATGCCCAAGTATGCCAAATTCCTAAAGAACATATTATAAAAGAAGTGGAATTAGGAAGATAACCAAATGTTAGCACTAACTAGAAGTTATAGCTCCACAATCACCAATCATATGCCTTCCAAACTAAATGACTCAGGTAGTTTTACAATAACCTGTATGGTTGGTGAATTTGAATTCACAAAGTGCTTATGCAACTTAGGAGTAAGTATAAATCTTATGCCTTTGTCAATATTTAGGAAATTGGGGCTCGACGATGTGAAACCAATTTTAATGTTGATTCAGTTGGTGGATTATTCAATTAAGAGACCTTTTGAGTGGTGAAAGATGTTTTGATGCAAGTGGACAAGTTCATTATCCCTGTGGACTTCGTGGTCCTAGATTTCGAAGAGGATAAGAACTATCAACTAATTCTTAGACAACCTTTCATGAAAACTAGAAGAGAATTAATAGACATTTATGAAGGTAAATAACACTTGTAATTGGTGAGAACCAAGTGGAGTTCAACATGAACAAAGCCTTGAAAATTTTGAAAGAAAGTAGCTCTTACATGAAGATAGATATTATGGATGAATGCATTCTAGAGTAAGAAGAGAGTTGCTTTGAAGAAATTAAATATGAGGAAGCTGAGATAGATGGCGAAGTTAGGAAGGGGAATGAAGCTAAGCCTAAGAAAAAAGATAAGATGGAGGAGTTAGGTGCTCAAATACATTAGGATGTATTAGTAAAGACAGAAGCACCCATACCACCCTCCACTGAGAAGCCAGCAACTCTAGAGCTTAAGCCTTTATCCACACACCTTAGATGTACCTTTCTAGCTGAGGGCCAAACCCTACCCATCATCATTTCCAATCAGCTAGATGGGAAACATGAGAGTATGGTGGTAGTGATAAAAAAGAGCCAATGAAGGCTATGAGATGGAATATATTTGGCATTCGAGTTATAATCCCAAATATTATTGTGTATAAGATAAACCTCAAAGAAGGAAGCAAAGTAGTGAGGGAACATTAATAAAGTTGAACCCTCATAGGTGCATAATGTCTATTTTTATGGATATGATCGAAGACATTATGGAGGTGCTCATGGATGATTTTTTTAGTCTTTAGAGACTCTTTTGAGCAATGCTTGGCTAATTTGGATAGGGTACTCTAAAGTTGTGAAGAATCATATCTGGTTTTGAACTGGGAGAAGTGCCAATTTATAGTGCATGAGGGCATAGTTTTAGGACATAAAATATTATGCTAAGGTATTAAAATGGACAGAGAAAAGAAGGAGGTTGTAGAGAAGCTTCCATCACTCGTCAATATCTAAGGCATATGAGCATTCCTAGGTCATGAAAGCTTCTACCGTTACTTTATTAAGGACTTGTCACAAGTCATTAGACCTCTAATGAACTTATTAGTAAAGAAAGAACCTTTTCAATTTGATAATAAGTATTTATTTGCATTTAAGAATTAGTATAAGCACCAATCTTAATGTCACCAGATTGGTCCTTGCCATTTGAAATCATGTGTGATAGTAGCGACCAAGCTTTGGGTTGCGTATTAGGCCAAAGGAAGGGTAAGAAGTTGCATGCAGTATAGTAATCAAGTGACATTAACTAGGCCCTAACTCACTGAAACCATCACCAAGAAAATGTTACTAGTGGTGGTGTATGCATATGACAAGTTTTAGTCGTACCTTTTAGGATTTAAGGTGATCATTTTTATAGATCATGTTACACTTTACTATCTTTTCTCCAAGAAGGACGTGAAATTGAGGCTTATTCAATGGGTGCTATTATTACAAGAATTTGACATTGAGATACGAGATTAGAAGGGAGTAGAGAATGTGGTAGCTGATTGCTTATCATGTCTAGAAAGAAGGGAAATTGAGGAAAGCGATGATATTAACATGAGATTCCCCCACGAAACCTTAACGTTACTACAATGCATTATGGCACCATGGTTAGCAAATATAACAAATTTTGTTCTAAGCAATAGGCTTCCTTCAGAGTTATCTTATCAGCAAAAAAATGATTCTTTCTAAGTGTGTCCATTATTTATACGATGATTCGATGTTGTATCGGACGTGTGTTCACATATTAATAAAAAGTGTGTTCTAGAGTAGAAGATGTTAGATATACTTACACAATGATTCGAAGTTATGTATATAGGGTATTACGGAGCAAACAAGACAGCAATGAGAATGCTTGAATGTGAATTTTATTAGCTGCATCTATTTAAGGATGCTCGGGAGTTTGTGACATAGTGTGATAGATGTCAAAGAGGGGGGACATCTCGAAAAGAGATTAGTTTCCCCTATCTAACATTTTAAAAGTTGAAGTTTTTGATGTGTGGGGACTTGACTTCATAGGGCCTTTCCCATCCTCCATAGGGAACATGTACATTTTAGTAGGAGTGGATTATGTGTCACGATGGGTTGAAGTTATGGCAACTCTAACGAATGATGGCAGAGTTTTACAAAAATTTATTAAAAGACCATTAAACTAATTTGGAGTGCCAATAACAATAATAAGCGATCTAAGAACACATTTTTGTAATAAATCTTTCGATGATTTTCTTAAAAGATATGAATTTCACCATCGTGTTGCCACTCCGTACCACCCACAAATAACTGGACAAGTGGAAGTTGTGAACTATGAACTTAAATAAATATTGGAGAAATTGTAAATGGTTTAAGGAAGGATTGGGCATTAAAGCTAGATGATGGCTTGTAAGCTTATAAAACTGCCTTCAAAACTTCTATCAGGATGATTCCTTTTATGCTTATGTATGGTAAACTTGTCATCTACCCATGGAACTTGAGGATAGAGCAAGCATACTAGGCTATAAGAACTTTAAACTTTGATTAGAAGCAAATGAGTGAATGAAGACTCTTATAATTGAACGAACTCGATGAGCTTCGCTTTAATGCATATGATAATGAAAAGTTATACAAGGAATAAAGAAGTGACATGATTCTCATATTAATAAGAAAGAGTTCAAAGTCAGAGATGCAGTTTTATTACACAATTCAAGACTTAGGTTGTTTCTAAGGTCAAATCAAGGAGGAGTGGGCCTTATAAAGTAACTTATGTATTTGCATAAGGTGCTTTTGAATTAGAAAATTAAAATAAGGAAACCTTCAAAGTGAGTGGACATAGATGGAAACCGTATCTTGGAGGAGTATTCTTGTAAGAAAGGGAAGTACTTTCTTTCCTTTCTAATGATTGAAAACATTTTGGATGATGAACGGTCATGCCAACGTCCATAACTTAGTAAATTTTGGTAGTTAGGTTATTTTGAATTCTAGTATTAGGGTTTTAATTTCAATGTTTTTGGAGTGCTTTAGGTGGCTAAAATTCTTATTTTTGAAGCTAATATGAGTTAGGGAAGTAGGCTCAGGGGTTACATGTTAAAGAAACGACGAAATGGGATAAGGGTGATAAAATTCACTATGTAACAATCGTGTGCATGGTGATAATGTTGCTTCTGTCACAATCGTTACTTAAATGTCACGATCATGACATGTAACAGACAAACAAAGAAATGTGATTTTCATCCAAAAATCCTTATTTTCGCCTCCTTCTTCAACCTTAACCTTATATCTTCATATTTTCTCACCTTTGACATATACTTTCTCTCTCTAAACCTTAGCCTCCACTACAAATCTCTCTCACTTGTCTCTTCACTTTCCTCATATTTCTTATTTGTTTTTGCATCTTTCAACTAGATTTTGTTCCCTTTTTCATATATTCTGCATATTCCACACAAATCTTACATTTTTAAAGTGGTTTTTTAATATAATTTTGTGCTTATTTTCTTCATTCACATTTTTTTGGGGTGTTGTTTTGTTGTGTATTTTGGCATATTTTGGAGGTTTACACTTAATAATGGGGGTCAAGAATCAAGCAAAGTGCTAAACGCTCATAATATAAAGGAAAAGCACCAATGGCGGGGAGTGGAGCATGGGATAGGGCTCAGAACTATGGAGCTTCGTTTCCAATTTATTCGAAAGACGAAGATATTCGATTCCAAACTCTTCTTTCTAGGTTTATTAGTGCTCCTAGTTATTTCAATTTTGGTATTTTAGACAATCTAGGATTGAAAGAAAAAGTTGAGACTTTGAGTAGTAACATTGAATGGGACAAATTTATTACTTTTGATTACATTGCGTATAAATAATTAACCCTTCAATTTTATACTAGTCTTCAATTTGCATTGCAAAATCCAACTGAATTTTGGTTTCATCTGAGAGGACAACCTTATCACTTGAATTGTGATGTTTTAGCCACAATTGGTGGATTTCCTCATTCAAACATAATTGAAAAGAATGATGATTTTCATGCTAAGCAATATTGGAAAATTTTAACAAGTTTTGATAACTTTAATATTTGAAATGCACATAATAATGTCATCCTTACTCCTGAGCTTTTGTTACTGCATAAGTTTATGTGCCAAGCTATTTTTGATAATTCGAAAAGTAATAAATTTTTTGTTAAGGAATTATTCATTTTTTGGTGCATAGATAACAATGTGAAAGTTTGCACAATTACCCACATTTTTCAATCTATAGCTACTACTCTTAAAAAGGAAAGTAGTTATTTTATTATAGGTTATATTGTCACTACACTTGTTCTGCACTATGGTGTTAATGTTGAAGGAATAACAATTCTTTTTCCTGAGTTTTTGAATCAACACACGTAAGGGGAGCTAAAATCTTGGCAGTCGATCAAATAGGCCTTCGAGATGTCAGCTCTAAAACATATTTAAAACATATGATAGGATATGCTAGTTTGAGCTTTACACCACCATAGTAGCAAAATGAAGGCTTAACTTGCAAAGAGATAGATGATAATGAAAAGGAAGGCTAGGAGAAGGTTCTTAACTTGTTTTCTGATAACAATA
Organism: Erythroxylum longipes; assembly: GCA_027563885.1. Classification (NCBI taxonomy): domain Eukaryota; kingdom Viridiplantae; phylum Streptophyta; class Magnoliopsida; order Malpighiales; family Erythroxylaceae; genus Erythroxylum; species Erythroxylum longipes. The sequence continues at coordinate 23,842 of JAOQMS010060380.1, forward strand.
AACTTTCAAGGGAAATGGCATAAGAATGGTGACAACAGCAACGCGATGTCAAGAATATTTACAAATAGTTCGCTGCTCAAGGTGTTCATAATCCATCTCTAACACTATCACCATCTCAGTCTCCTTAACATGTTTAATGCTCTTACCTTTTCTTTATGTTATGCATTGTCAATTTTAATCTCATATATATGTTTTCTGTTTTTCTCATATTGAGAATAATGTGATGTCAAAGTGTGGGTAGTGATAAGTGTAAATTGCATCATGTTTTAGGGCATAGTTTGATATGTGTTTAGCTATTAATTCAATCATTTAGTATGTGTTTAGGTTAGAATTGTGTTATTTTGTTAATTATTTGTGTTTTTAACTATTTTAGGGGTTAGTACAAGCTTTTGAGCTTAAATATTATGTTTATGAGGTGCCTTGATATGTTTGGTAGTGTTTTAAGGTCAATATCAAAGAACGGAGGAGTTTCGGAAGACATTGGGGCCGAAACAATAGCCCAAAATCATGGCCTAATAATGCACGATTGTGACAGAAAGGCCTAACATAGGCCATGATCGTGGCCTGCATTGGGCAGATCTGTAACCATTTTCAAACTTCACATTTTATGGGACTTTTTAGACCTTTCGGCCCCAAAAAACCCTAGTTTAACCCTAAACACAAACGAACATCAATAGAATAAGAAGAATAGAAAGAGGGAGCTTTTTGCATCAGCCAAATTCAGAAACCCTAGAGAGAGCTTTATCAAGAGATTGAGATAGGATCAAAGGATGAGAGACACATAGAAGAAGCCTACGTGAAGTACTTCCCAAGACATGAGGTTTCCTAATATTGCTGCCTCCACTAACCCATTCCACTTATATTTTTTATTTTTTTCAATTTTATTGATGTGTATAATTGGGATAGTCATTAAGAATAGGTTTTTATGAATGTTGATTTATGTCTATACTCAACTTCGTGATTTTTATCTTTGAGACTAACGAAGTTTGATTGATTATATTTTTATTGAGTTATTGTGATTCAATTTCTATTCTTAATAATTTGGTAATAAACTGAGAGCGTGAACCGAGTGAAAATCATCAAATTGGGCTAACGAGTGTTAGGTAGTTTGATAGATTAATAATTGAATCAAACCAGTAAAATCGTGTGATGAGAGATCATGCATAGGTTTTCGATAGGTTATTGGACAATTTCAGAACTAATTTAGGTTTTGGGTCAATTGGGAATCGAGAGATTACAATTCCATAATCTAACTTAGGGTTTATAAATTAAGGTTAAAGATTATAACTCGAGAGAGAATAATCCACCCTGGGACCGTCTAGACCAAATAATTCAGTGATTTCATAATCAATTAGGTTTTCTTTAAGGTCGGATTAAAACCCTTCTATCAATTTGTAGTTCCTAGGTTGATTCTTGATTGGGTTGTGCAAGTTGCTATCTTGTTTATATTTTTGAAATTGATTGTTTGATTGAATAATTTCTGGATTAGCTGTTTATTTTGATTTATCACAAATTTGAGTTAAGCCTTAGATTTTAGGATTAGATTAACCCTCCTTGTGGGATCGATACCTTAGGTACTACACGAATGACCCATGTGCTTGTGGTATTGTCGAGGTTAAAAATATTAAAACTTATCATACATAAATTGTCGATCAAGTTTTTGGCATCATTGCCAGGGAGGCGAATAGTTTAGTTCTTTAGTCTAAGGCTTTTTAACTATCTTTTGAGTTTAAAAAAAAAGGGCATAAAGTATATGACACATCAACTTGGATATCACCTGTAACACCCCACTCCCGCTGGACCCGAACCTGATATCGATGGTGATATCTGAATTCGTGCCCTGCGAGGGTGGCGTGCCACATCACTTAACACTTAAACAGTCGGTATAAATTTTTTTTTGAAACCATAAACTTAAAGAGTTAACCATTTGATGCAAACAATGAAATCAATAAAACTTTTATTTGCCACTTGGGCCCATTTCAATTTACA
>JAOQMS010060403.1:0-25826 GCA_027563885.1 Erythroxylum longipes
AGGAAGGAAATATATATAATAAGTATAAATTTGTAATTTTACTTCCCTTCTTATTACTTTTTTCAATTTTCTTGACTTCTCCAATTATCCTCTATTCTTCTAAGTTCTCATTCATCTTTCTTTTTATTTTGCCTAGATCTTTTACTTTCTTCTTCTAAATCTTCTAGACTTCTCTAGTTTTTATTTATTCTTTTAAGTTCTCTTTCATCTTTTTTTGTCAAGTTATACTTTTTTTATCATATATAAGGTATTAAACATCAAAATCAAAAGTGAACCAAAAAAACTATGCTATAGCAGAATTATGAACAAAGTTTTAAATTGGTTCCTTGTAATGACTATTTATTTCGCAAAGGAACGCTAATTGTAAATCTTGAACATTGGTTAGATGGTGTGGGACGAGGAGATTAAAACATGGGTTAAATGATCATGTTGTTATTGTGGGTTAGATCATTGGCAAGTGACTGGTGAAGTTTAGACATTTCTGGATATTTGGTGACATTTTCATTAAAAAAGATAGTGGAATCAATATATCAGGTCAGTAGGTCGGGAAGGGTGTTAGGTGACTAAGATTTTTAGTGATTTTTTATTGACTTAAAACTCGATTGTGCTCGAGTTAAACCAGTATAAGTCAACTTCAATTAGAATTTAAACTGTTTATAAAGGTCTTTAGATAAGGTCTAAGTAGCCTTAAGTCTAATTTGACCCAATCTATTGTCATGCCTAAGTTTATTACATAGTAGCTTAAACAAATGGAACCTATTTATTTGGAATCAGGACTCTTCAAAAACCTATACTTTTTCTGCACTTTTCCAAGTCTATACCTAAGTTTATCAAGCTTCTCACATTGTCACACAAGTTGATATCTCTCTCTTTCCTTAATTTGCCTCTCTCCCCACATATGACATATGGATTCCCTTGAGTTAACCATTTTTCACTCCTTAATGCTTGATGATAGATGGACTTGTTTTGGAAAACAAATATGACATTCTTCCTTTTAAGTTCTAAGAATATAGCTTCTACCTTTTAGTTCCTTTTAAATGACCATATTACCCTTAGGCAACCTTCCTAGAAACCCATAAGCATAATGGCATGTTCTTGACTCTTGAATAATATTGGATCATAGAAGTTGATCAATGTAATGAAAGAAGTCAATTAATATGAGAAAAGAAAGGATTTAGGTGAGAAAGGTATGGGAGGAAATTTTTTATGTTATTTTTATATGGTACTCATACATAGCTTGCCACATATATAACTAGTCATTAGCTTGTCATTAGCAAAATAAGAACAAAATCTTTTTAGAAACTAATGACATCATTGAAAACTATAATGAGTTAGAAGATAAATGATATTAATTGCTTCCCTAATAACTAGTATAACTAACAAACATTTATACTAGCTATAATAACAACTATTGAAGAACGTTGTAAGATCAATTCATCTCCAAAATTCTCTTAGTCCGTGATATTACCTCTCTTTTTAATTTTTTTTCCTGTCCTCAAAGAAGAACTCATGAAATTGAGCTTTCAAAAAATTGATATCTTCCTATGTAGCTTAATTAGTTCCAACAGCCCATTAAATCAATATTTGATTGATCTTTTAGTTTTCATAAATAATTTTCCTCTTCTACAAAATGGATACTGGTTTAACCTTAAATTCACTATTAGTATGAACTGCAAGAAGTTTAATGGGACTTATTATATGATCTTTAAAATGTCATTTAAGCAATGACATATTAAACATAGGGTGAGCTTGAGAATCAACAGGAAGCTCTAACTTATATACCACAGGACCAATTGTCTCCTTAACTTTATATGGAAGAAAATAATTAGTTGATAACTTAAAATGCTTCTTATTAGTAACCAAACTCTACCTATATGGTTGCAACTTGAGAAGCATAATATCTTTAATTTCAAAGGTTCTCTTAGTTTTTTTTAATTAATCATTTGCTTATACCTGTCCTGTTCCTTAGTGAGTTATTCCTTTAATTCTTACACTATCTGATATCTTTGTTGAATTAATTCATCTATTAAAGAAACTACAAAACTGTCATTTGGCAACAATGGTAATTAAACTAGTTTAATTCCATTAAGAGTTTAAAAGGGAGTCAAATTTAAGTTTGTATGATAAAATTAGTATTATGCCCCAATTTAACTATTGAAAGCCACTTACACCAGGATGAACGCTTTTGAAAACAAATACTCCTAAAGTAATTCTATAACCACATATCGACTCTCTCTGTCGGAGCATCGAATTGAGGATGGTAGGTAATGTTGATGTTAAGTTTGAACCTTACCAATCGAAAGAATGCTTATCAGAATATACTAGTAAACACCTTATCCCTATTAGTATTTATGTCTTTGAGAAATCCATGCAATTTATGTACAAAGTTTAGCAATAATTGGTCCATATCTGTTGTTGTAAGTGGATAAATTAGTGGCATAAAATGAGCATACTTAGTGAATCTATCAACTAACACTATTATAGTATCTTTACTTTCAGATCTAGGTAACTACTCAACAAAGTCCATGGAAATGAACTCTCATACTTGTTTTAGAAATTAAAATGGTTGTAAAAGGCCAAGGTAAGATACGTTTTCATTCTTATAGTGGTAACACACTTCACATTGCAATTCCTATTAGTATATGTCAACCTTCATTCTTTTCTAATAAAATGAGACTTTAGTCTTGCATGAGAACCTTAAATAGCAAAATGCCCTCACAAGCAAGTGTCGTAGGCCACTTGCATCATTCTCTTTTTTAAATATTCATTGTTACTAACCAATAATCTTCCCTTACATTTAATTAGTAGTTTAGAGTATGTATAGTTATTCTTAGTAATTGGTTTCACCATTAATGCTTGGATAATCTTTTGAGCTTCTTCATCATCTTTATAATTGTCAACTGTTCATGTCATTTATAAAGAAATTGTAGCATTGGTTGCATAACATTGACTCAGTTCTTTTTTTGTTCATTCCTTTCTAGAAAATGCATTTGCAACTTTAATCTTTACACCCTTCTTATATACTATCTTGCAATCTAATCAAAACAACTCAGTCAGTCCCTTTTTCTATAGATATGTGTACACTTTTTGTTGAAACAAGTATTTGATACTTTCTTAATCTATCTTGAAAATAAAGTGAGTGTTTTTTAGATAATATCCCCACTTTGTCACTATAAATATAGTGGCCAACAATTCATTTTCATTAACTGATAACTCTTAGTGTTTAAGACTTAAAACCTTAATGATAAAGGTTATAGCCCTTTTCTCTTGTATAAAACAACACCAACTCCTCATTTACTAGCATCATTCTCTAATAATAACTGCTTAGAGAATTATAAAAGAGTTAATACTGAAGCCTTAACCATGGTCAGTTTAAGCTATTCGAAGGCCTTCTCAACTTTTTTGTTTCAATTGAAAGCATTCTTCTTTAGTAAATTAATAAGCGACCTACTTACCAATCTATATTGCTTAATTAACTTTCTATAATATCCAATAAGCCCAAAAAATCCCCTTAATTCTTTTTATGGTGTTTGTTTTGGACAATTTAGCGTTGCCTCCATTTTAGATTGATTGTTGCTAACTCCTCTAGAAATTATATAACCCAAATTCTTTACTTTTTATTAAGCAAATGTGTATTCACCATTTTAGCAAAGAGCTGATGCTATTGTAATAATTGTAAAGTCATTTCCAAATGCTACAAGTGCTGCTTCAAGTTAGAAATGTAAATAAGAAGGTTATTAAAAAGCACCAATATAAAATTCCTAAAATAAGGTTTAAAAATGGAATTTGTGAGGGACTAAAATGTAGTAGAGGCATTAGTGAGCCTAGGTGGTAGCACTTGAAACTAAATATGGTTATTTTTAGTCTTAAATTATTGTTATATATATATCATATGGCTTTATTCTAATTTTGTGATAACATACCCTTAAATCTAGCTTTGTAAAATACCTATCCTCATGTAACTCATTAAGCAAATCATTAATAATAGGTATTAAGTACTTATGTTTCACTATTGTTGCATTCAATTGTCTGTAATCTATATAGAACCTTTAAGTTCAATCCTTCTTTTTAATTAAAAGCATAGGAGAAACAAAAGTGTCATTGCTTGACTTAATAATAGAGTTATGTTATATTTTTTTATCTCTGTCTTTTGAAAGTGGGAATATCTATATGTTTTAATATGAATTGGTTAGGTTCCTAATTTAAGAGGAATGACATGATCAGGTATTTTAATTGGTGGAAGTTATTTTGGTTCGTGGAATACTATTTGATATTTATCAAGAAGGGATTTACTAGGCTCAAGTATAGTGTTTAAGGATAGTTGTTTATTGGTGTTACTGATATAAGTTTATAGGTTATTGAAAAGAGTTTAGTATATTCTTATCCCCCTTCCTTTCTATAAAAGTTTTTTTATTACTTCTTATAAGACATAGACCTCAAACTACTAGTTTTGTTCACATATACAATCTCAATATTTTGGCTTTATTTGATGAATGACAACCTTTTCTAAATAAAATTAAACAATATAAGACTATATTGTTTTATTTAACCTGACCAATGACCATGTCATTTTCCCAAAATTAAAGCACTATGAAATCAAATTCAAAGTTATAGCTTTACATCTGCCATTTGAAGTTTTCATACTTTGCTTTGTTAAACATATCATGTCTATTTTTCACTATCATCTCAATATTTTTTCATTATTAACAATGCTTCCCACCTCCTTCTCCATTTTAGTATCAATAAAACTATGTGTGCTTCCATTGTCAATCAAAATGAATATCTTTTTTCCATTGACTTCTCCATGAATTTTCAAAGAATTAACAGCTTCCCCTTCCTTCGATAGTATACATAGAACTATCAACATTAACAGAATCATCTACCTATACATCTTCCTAATCCTTATCATCTTATTCTTCTTATCCTTCATCATTAGCAAATAATAAATTGATCTGCTTATTTTTACAAGTATTGCCAAAGAAATATTTTATCAAATCTACAAAATTGATTAGAAACTTTAACCTTTTTAACATTAGAGGTTAGTTAAATTTAAGTAGCTCTACTATTTACGGTGCTAGGAATTATGCTTCGTAATGGTTTTGTGTCTTGTTTATTATTAAATTTAGTGGTGTTTTTGGAAAAGTATAATGTAATGGATTAATGGTTTTAGGATTTTGTTCTTAGACGTTACTTTAATTAATTGTTCTTATAATTTTTCTTTTTCATAAGTTTGGCATACTGTGGCATGTTTAAATAGCTTAACTATAATTTGAAGTTCCTTACTCAAGGCACTAACGATAATTTTCATCCAACTATAGGTGATGTTTGAGCATTAATGACTTAAATCTCCTTAACTCTTTCCTGATATTCTTCTAAAGAACCCTTTTATTTTAACTTATTAAACTCTTCTACTACATTTGTTAGACACATTTCACCAAATCTCCTACATAAATCCGTAGAAAACACTTCCCACACCTTTTTCTTGTTATGCAATTGCCATCCTTGGTACCATATGTCAAGCTTCTTGCTTAAGTAGAAAGTTGCCAAATCTACTTTTTTCTTATCCTAGATACCATAAATTTGAAATTATTTCTTGAATTTTTTAACCTAGATTATAGGATTACTTACCTTAAAACTACTATGTGTTGGGCCCGCTGGCACCGAAATGCAGAATAATAAAAATAATCCACCACAATATTGACATACAATATTTAACGCGGTTCACCCAAAACGTTTGGGCTACGTCCACAAACTCCAATCTGCTTCTTCCAATAAAAATAGTAGGCTTACAAAGAGAGACTTCCCTAAATTCAATTTAGGGGTACAATAATTTTCTTGAGCTAAAACCAAAATAATGTCACACAAAAGTGTTTCCCAAAAATACCTAAAACTATTTTTCCTCATTATTTTGTCACTCCCCTTTTAGGAAAAGACCTAAAAATACAACCCAATTTTCTCTCTATATCTCTCTATTTTCTCTCTGCTGTATTGTGTTCTTTTAAACTTACTGAAGGAGGCCTTATATAGGCCTCCAAGCAGTAGAAGTTGTGTCAGCAAAGTTTGGCAGTAACTAGCAACCAGCAGCAGCCTATGTGTGGCTGCTGCTTTGACCTTTTTTTGTTTTTAATTATATGGTGGGTCCCCCATATGGGAGGAACCTAACTAACAATTCTCCCCCTTCCGACTATATGGGGAGATCCACCAAACCAGCCACTTCCCTACAGAATACAAACTTTTCCTTTGGAAGAGTCTTTGTTAGCATATCTGATCAATTCTCATCAGTATAGATCTTTTCAAGCTGTAACTGCTTCATCTCCAATATGTCTCTGATCCAGTGATATCTCACATCTATGTGCTTCGGTCTTGAGTGAAAGGAGGAATTCTTTCCAAGGTGAATTGCACTTTGACTGTCACAAAATAACTAATATTTTTCCTGATGGAAACCAAGTTCATTCAAGAACTTCTTCATCCATAACAATTCCTTACAAGCTTCAGTTGCTGCAATAAACTCTGCTTTTGTAGTGGAAAGAGCAACACATTTTTGCAACCTTGATTGCCATGACATAGCTCCCCTTGCAAAAGTGATCAGATATCCTGATGTAGATTTTCTCGAATCAGCATCACCAGCTATATCTGCATCATTATAGCCAGTTAACACAGGTTTGTCATCTCCATAACATGAACATATTTTGAAGGCTCCACGAAGATATCTAAGAATCCACTTTACTACAACCCAATGTTCATTTCCAGGAGTTGAAAGAAATCGACTCACTATTCCATCTGAGTGAGCAATATCTGGCCGTGTGCATACCATGGCATACATCAAACTACCAATAGTTGAGGCATATGGAATCTGCTCCATCTCTTCCTTCTCTTCTTTTGTGGAAGGAATCTGCTTCAAACTTAATCTAAAGTGATTAGCAAGAGGACAGCTAACCGCTTTAGCATTCTCTATGTTGAACTTCTAAAACACTTTCTCAATGTACTTCTCCTGTGATAACCACAATTTCTTGGCATTTCTATCTCTGAATATCTCTATGCCTAAAATCTGATTTGCTGGACCTAAGTCTTTCATGGCAAAAGATTTACTCAGTTCCTTTTTCAAGCCGCCAATTCTTGAAGCATTATGTCCAATAATTAACATATCATACACATAGAGTAAAAGGATGATAAAATCATCAGAGAATTTCTGAATAAAAACACAGTGATCGGAATTTGTCTTTTTATATCCTTACTCCCCCAAAACAGACTCGAATTTCTTGTACCACTATTTCGGTGCTTGCTTTAAGTCGTACAAACTTTTCTTTATTTTGTAAACATAATCCTCTTTTCCTTTTTCCTCGAAACCCTCTGGTTGCTCCATATAAATTTCTTCTTCTAAATCGCCATGAAGGAAGGCAGTCATTACATCCATTTGCTTAACCTTCAAATTGAGGCTCGCTGCTAATCCTAGCACCATACGAATGGATGTCATTTTCACCACTAGTGAAAATATTTCTTCAAGATCAATGCCTTTTCTTTGGCTGAATCCCTTGACAACCAACCTTGCTTCAAATTTTGGATGCAATCCATTTTCATCATGCTTGATTTGATACACCCATCTATTCTTCAAAGCTTTCTTGCCTTCTAGCAAGTCCACCAGCTCAAATGTTTTGTTCTCATACAAGGATTTCATCTCATCTTGCATAGCCTCGATCCATTTCTTCTTTGGTTCACTATCTGTAGCCTCTTCAAAGCTCCCAAGTTCTCCTTCATCAGTTAACAACACATACTCATCAGTATGATATTTGGTAAAAGGTCTTCGAATTCTACTAGATCTCCTTTCTAGAATAGGAGAAGCTGCAGGCGCTGGTGGTTGAGCGTGAACACCATTTTCATCTGGTTCAATCTCAGTAGGAGCATCATCTTCACCAGATCTCTCATCTTGGATCATATCTTCAACTTATCTTGGCACAAGTGTTGGAGGATTAAATTCTACATCTGTTGAATCACCATTAGACTCTATTGCATCCTTTTGTGCTTTGTCAACATCTTCAATGGTTTGATATTCAACAAACACAGCATCACGACTTCTCACGAGTTTCTTCTGGACTGGATCATAAAATCTATAGCCAAATTGGTCTTGGCCATAACCGATGAATACACATTGTCTTGTCTTAACATCAAGCTTAGTTCTCTCATTCTTTGGGATATGTACCAATGCTTTGCAGCCAAATACCTGCAAATGATCATAGGAAACATTATTTCCTAACCATACCCGCTAGCACCGAAATGCGGAATAATAAAAATAATCAACCACAATAATGACAGACAATATTTAACGTGGTTTACCCTAAACGTTTGGGCTACGTCCATAAACTCCAATCCGCTTCTTCCACTAAAAATAGTAGGCATACAAATAGAGACTTCCCTAAATTCAACTTAGGGGTACAATAATTTTCTTAAGCTAAAACCAAAATAATGTCACACAAAAGTGTTTCCCAAAAATACCCAAAAGTATTTTTCCTCACTATTTTGTCACTCCCCTTTTAGGAAATGACCCTAAAAATACAACCCAATTTTCTCTCTATGTCTCATTATTTTCTGTTTGTTGTGTTTTGTTCTTTTAAACTCATTGAAGGAGGCCTTATATAGGCCTCCAAGTAACAAAAGTTGTGCCAAACTTTGCTTTAGCAAAGTTTAGCAACAGCCAGCATCTACCAGCAGCTCATGTGTGGCTATTGCTTTGACATTTTTTTAAAAATTATGTGGTGGGTCCATATGGGTAGAACCCACCTAACACTATGTTCAATATTGTGACCTCTACTAAAACTATTTTTAAATTGGATGGGTTAGTTTCTCCTACTACACCATTATTAGCAGGTATGATTGAAAGAGTAGCTAAGAGTTCGTTATCTTCATGACGAGAGCCTCTGATATTAATTTGCCTAATCGAAGGTGGTTATAGTGATGGAACTTAGACATTGATCTGTTTGGCTAGAGGTGGTGGGGTTGGTCTTTAAGAAGATTGAATGAAGTTCGTAACAATTTCTATTAACTAGTTAATATGTTACTTCATTTCTTTCTAGTTAACTTGGATGGTTTGTTAAACCTCTCTTTGTTCTTGGAATCATTAATTTTAAGATCCCATATGGCTATACATTTCATACATAAACTCTTTCCTTTGTTGGTCCAGGGTATTGCTATGCTCTTCCACTTATTAGTTTCATTTGTTGCTACCTTGTTCTTCTTATCCATAGTTCTAAGTGTGCTAATTGTTACCCACATCCTTAATAACAAGTTATCATGTTCTTCACTTATAAACAATGTTGGATTATGAAAGTTGCTCCATCCAACAGGAGAAATGAATTAAGATGAGAAAAGAAAGGATTCATGTGAGAAAAGAATGAGAAAGGGAATAAATGAGAGCGGAATTTTTTATTATTGATGATAAGCTAAAAGGAATCTACCTTAATAGGCCCCTAAGTGAAGGAGCCTAAAGGATGGAAGCTCTAGAAGACATTTAGCAAGAAGAAATTGTGGGCATATGAGATGGTAGAAGTCCATAATGTGGGGGTTATGCAATGAACGCGTTAAAAGTGAGTAATAGGCATGATGAAGAAATGTGGCCAAGTAGGTAGAAAGTTAGGAAGTTATAAGAGAGATGTTTGAGGATGAACTTGAGAGAGCAACGTATGAATGGCGGTTAGTAGGAAAATGGTCAAAGTGGGAAGTGGAAAAAAAACTAATTAAGTTAAGAGGGCTATATTCACCAGCATTATAACACAAAGGACATCTCATGATAACATATAGATAAACAAGCACACACAAAAAGATAGTCATATTACTCTAAAAAACACTTTGTTATTATTTTTTAGCTTTCTTTACGTTTTGTATTCTTCTTTATTATCTAAAATTTCCCTTTGTAGCATATACTTCATTTTTTGATTAAATCAAACTGTCTCTTTAGCGCTTTAGTAGTTTAGAAATTTTCTTTCTCAATTTTTTTAAGCCCACCTATATCGTCGATAAGAAGTTAGATACAAATTCTAGGAGAATTCCTCCCTATAGAGCTTAAATTATAAGTTGATCATCTAAATGATCAACAATTTGGCACGCTGAATAGGGCATTATATCCCAAATGATTAAGAATCTTAAGAAGGCAAACTCATCTTCAACTAACTCTTTAATTGGTAAGAATCCAAGGTCATTTTAACCATAAATATAAAATTACATTGCTTGTACAAATGAAAATCCATAATTGAAGTCCAATTCAACCTCTATTACTGAGGTAATCAAAATACTAACAGAGAAGGTGGATAATTTGTTTTCCACTTTGGTATAGATCACTAGGTTGAATTCTCCTACTTTAACAAAATAGATCTCCAAAGGGCTTGGGGAGCCAAATTAATAAAGCAAGATCACAATTAATATTAAAAACTACTAGCAGATGGACACTGTGTAAATGGCAGTGATATAATGCCCGCTTAATTTAATTTTAGGAGTATTTATGCTTATTTTAGTTGTTGGAATTTAATGTATAAATGAATATTATGTAATTAAAAATTTTGTAATAAAATTATAAATATTTAAAATTTGGAATGTATACTAGGAAAGGAATTAACAAGATTAAAATTTATTATATTAAAAATATAAGTTAGAATATTAGAAATGAATTAGTAAAATTAGTTAGTAAAAATTTGGAATGGAAAAATAAAAAATTTAAGAAATGTATAGTGTAATGCATTTGTTATAAATGGATTAAATATACAAAGTAAATATAAATATTATAATAGCTAAGTAAAAAGTAAAAATGAATATCATGGGTGTTACTTATTAATTTTTATGATTTTTGTTATAAATAATTGAATAAATATTGTAAAATATTAGTTTGTAATTAATAGGCATTATTATTAATTGATTATAATTTAATTAATGAATTAAATAATAATAATAATAACAATAATAATAATAATCGTCGTCGTCGTCGTCGTCGTCGTCGTCATCATCATCATCATCATCATAACGACGACGACGAGGAGGATGATGATGATGATGATGATGATTATTATTATTATTATTATTCTTGTTATTGTTGTTGTTGTTATTATTAACCAGTGGTTGAATAAAATTTGTGAAGTATATTCAGAAAATAAAGGCATGCTATATACATAATATATTATAATTATATTATAATCAATGAATAAATAAATTTGTTTATTAATCATATAAGAAACTTTTAATCAACTAAAATTTTTATGATATTTAATTTCATGTGAGTTAAAGAGTAAAAATTTATATGTATGATAAGAGCTATAGAAATAGAGAAAGAGATAAAAAAGAAATAAAAGTAAGAATAATATGATCATACAATTTGATGAACAGAAGTTTTGAACATGTTATATTATTTAATGTATAAATGAATATTGTGTAATTTTAAATTTTGAAATAAAATTTTAAATATTTAAATTTTGAAATGTAAATTAAGAAAGTAATTAAGTAGGTTAAAATTTGTTATATTAAAAACATATAGGTTAGAATATTGGAAATGAATTAGTAAATTAGTTAGTAAATTTGGAACAAAAAAAAATAGAAATGTATATTGTAATGAATTTGTTATATTCTAATATATAAGTAAAAAGTAAAAGATTTATAACATTAGTGACGGTGTGATTAAATTTTTTATAATCTATTAAATATTTTTTAGTTAATTAAAATAACACCCGTTATTGAAATAAAATAAGTTTAAAAAAATTTATAATCGATTAAATGTTTTAGTTAATTAAAATAATGACTGGGTGTAACATATTTTATAATTTAATGTATAAATGAATATTGTACAATTTAAAATTTTGTGATAAATTTAGAAATATTTCAATTTTGAAGTGTACTATAAAGGAATTAACAAGGTTAAATTTTGCTAATGTGATAGAATTATAAAAATTATGTAAGTTAGAATATTAGAAACGAACAAGTAAAATTTGTTAGTAAAAATTTGGAATGACAAAAAAATTTAGAAAATGGACAATGCAATGTGTTTATTATAAATGGATAAAATATAGAAAGTAGTATAATATGTAAGTAAAAATTTAAAAACATACAGCTCTCAGTCACGAGTCTGACTTAATAAGTCACACCCATGACACATAATTAATTAAAAATTTTATTTATAAATTATAAATAAAATTTGTAATTTTAACATTTTTTAATATTTTAATTAATTAAAATAAAGAAAAAGGTTAAAGTGACACCCGTGTCTTTAGAATCTCAAGTTAACCTAAGAAATCACGACGGTTTTCTCATCTTCTTCTTCCACTAAAATTTGTTCACAACTGTTCTCTCATCTTCTTCTTCGACGGAGATTTGTTCTCCAGTGAACGAGTAGCTGAAAAACTTAAGTATGAAAATCTTGTATTTCTTCAGATCTGAAGTTGGGACTTCAGATTCTGAGTTGGGTCGTTGCCGTCTTTTATGGTTTTTGGATATCGTTGTCTGTCGCTATCACTGTCTGTTGCCTTATGTCGCCGACTCCTTTGCAAGTTGTTTACAAATATAGGTAATCTTTTATATCGTTAAACATATTTTGGTATTTGCTTTTTTATGATTTTAACATGACAAAATGTTAGTTAAATATAATAGAGTTTTGTAGTTTCATAGAGTTTAATTTTGAGATTTAGTAAAATGTATTTAGTTAATTTCTTGTTTTGATTTAGGTTGATACTTCATTTTTGATACACAGTCATAGTGTTAAGTATTTCACTTTTTATGACTTAAAGTTCATATGATTTGAATAAGATACAACAGGTTTTTTAATTTTATTCTCAGATTTGGTTTTTTTCTTGGTTTTTATACTCGATTAAGAATTGTATTAAGTTAACAGTTTGTTTTGGTTTGGCTATTTGCTATGGATTTGTTTTCTAATAATGTAATTGTTATTTTGATTTTTTATTGTTACTTAGATTATGCCTTGTATGAGATTACCAGTGTCTTCACCTTCTCAAGCAGATGATGTGCCTATTGTAGGTAATCCTTGCCTTCAATTTAACACTCGTGAGAGCCAATTAAGGTATGTGAGTTTGAAAGATCGTCCGATTATACCAAATAGATTTATTGATCATAAAGTTATAACTGCATTAGGAATTGCAGAGCAAGTTAATGAATTATTGCATAACATAGGATGGGACAAATTTATAAAATTCGGAGAAAAAAATCATATGTTGAATTAACTTTAGAACTTTTGAGAACTTTGGATTTGATCTTTAATGAAGATGGCATTGTGATTAATTTGATATTTATATTGATGAATAGGATGTGTGCTCTTGTTTTAGATGACTTGAATAGTATGTTTGGATTTCCACGTAGTGATTTATATGGCTATCATGACGAATTTAGGCCTAAAGAATTTTGGAGTGAAATTAGAAACTCAAAAAACGTTTTCTCTCCTAGTAGGTCTAAATCGTCTGCTTTAATGGACCCTAGCTTTTGTTATCTTCATAGGTTTTTAACTTCTACAATATTTGGTAGAGAAGATAGCCAAAGTGTAGTTTCTATACTAGAATTGTTTGTGTTGTGGTGCATGATGCATGCTAAACACTTTAATGCTGGTATATGTTAAGCATGCATATGATGGATGTGGCGAAAGTTAGCTCTGACAAAATAGTTGTTAGGGCATTTGTCACCCAAATTGCAGAGTATTTTGGTTTAATGATTGAGAGAACAAGTATGCAGTTAGTTTCTGGGAATTTTACTTTAGACTTCCAGTCCTTGGTGTCCATGAAGATTTTTAGGCAGCAAGGTGATCATTATGGTCTTGATAATAACGAGATAGTAGAAGCTTCAAGTAGTAAGCACAGTTGTGGGGAAGTAGATGAAGGTACAAAAGGGAATGACACTTTGCCACATAAAGGTACAGGCTTCAACATTGCATCTGATTCTGTTGAATATCAATCGTTGGCTAATCAACTTACTGTACTTGAACAGCAAATGAATGAGAGATTGGACAAGATTGAGGCTAATATTGTGGAGATTAGGAATTTTCTAGCGAATTTCAATCCTCGCTCGAGAAAGCATCCACCTTCATCTTAGTATTGTATTTCTATCTTTTTCTTTTACTATTTTGATTGTTTGTTATTAAATTATTTTTAGTTTTATTGTTTTTCTTAATTAATGTTGTTTGCATCTTAGATCTTTGATTTAATTTCTTATGATGTCGATAATGATTGTTGTACATTTTGTGTTTGTTCTTTTTTAATAGTTAAAGATGTTTCATTATTGAATGAACTTGAATAAGATTATAAATGCATAATATAAGTGAATAAATATATTTGCGTGCATAATTTGATTGACTTGGACTTTAATTGAAATGATATTAACTTGTTGTGGTAGATGAATGAGACTTTTCTTTGGTAAGAATTTGAGGCCAATTATAAGTATTTGTTGTTGAAAGTATTCTTTCATGGTTAAGCAAATCTAGAACTTGCTTGCAAATACTAGTCGAGATTACATAATCTTATGCAAACATTAAAGTGATGACGGCGTTTAGGATATAACTGGAGAACTTAAAAAGCCACCATGATGTTATTCTAAGTCAGCCCCTTTGAGCTTACATGGAACGTTTTTTTGGTTAAAACCCAAAACATGAGCTTTGGCCTTTATTGTTTATCTGTTTCGATTATACCCGCCATAAGGTCAAGTTGAGCATTTAAAAGGTATATATGTTGTTGTATATTGGGAAAAAAAGCAAATGATATCAAGTCAGGAAGAAAGAGAAAAAGGGGAAAAGAAAGAAAAGAAATAGTAGAAGAAAATGCTATGAAAAAAAAGAAAAAAAAGGAAGAGAAAAAAGAAAATGAAGGGAAAAGGGAGAAGGAGAAAGTAAAGGAGATTGGTAAGGTTATGTTTCAAATTGAAAAGAAAAAATTCAATGTTTTATATTTTATTGGTTTGCATCATTTATAAATGCTCAATTAGTCCTATGGTTTAAAGCCTAGTTTTATCTTTTCCCCACCTTTACTTTGGCCTCATTACAACCAAAATAAAGACCTTTGGATTAATGTTTGCATTAGATATTTAGTAGTGAAAATTGGATTTGCTAGCAATCTTATGGTAGAGGCTTAACATGAAATGAAAAATAAGTGAAAATTTATGACCTTTGAGTGCTTAAAAGAAGGGAAAGTGGAGTGAGTGTCTATCACACTTGTTAACGATCTTTTTTTGACATACCTGTTAATTATGGTTATGCATGTGAAGAATAGTTTGTTCACGAATTATATGAGTTTTAAAATTTTAGGTCATGTTCATTGAATTTATATTTAACATCTTTAATTATTAAATGAGAAAATAATTTGTTGTTATTATTAATTTGTTTATTTGGTGTTTGTGTTTTTATGGTTTAGTGTTTTTAGTTTTGGTTGAGCATAATTTTAGTTTAAGTATTAAGGTCTTGGTGTGACAGTCTAAAGTCATATGATGCTTTTTTCCCTTTTTCCTTTTCTTAAGTTCATGTTATTAAACATTATTAATTATTAATTATTAATTATTTATGTAATTATTGCAACTTTTAAGTGTCTTTAACAATGTTGTTGTACTTGACATATGAGGCATTCTCTAGTTGTACTTGTTATACAAGGCATGGTGATGTTTTTGAGGATGCAAAATTAGAGAAAAAAGGAGAAGAAACAGAAGAGAAAATTCAAAGGTTAGCAGATCGATGAGAAGTTGGATGGTGTAAATGGGATTGCTGGCAAACAAGATGGTAGCAAGAAGAAGAAGAAAAGCAAAGACAAGGACAACTGTGACGTACCAATGTTAAGAAGAAAAAAAAACAATAATTAATATAAGTGTTTTGTGTATGCATATCTGGGATCAAATTAACTTTTTTTGTTATGTGAAAATGTTTAGTTTGTGAGTGCAATTTTTTGTTTGTTGAATAGTTTTAATTTATTAAATGATTGTGGATTTTCATGTTTTTGTCCATAAGGTTTTGGTGAAATGTTTATGTTTAATTGATAGTTATTCGTTCGAAAACCAAACTATTAACTTTATGTCAAAAACAGATATTGTCTATATTTTCTAAGAGGTTGATGTTACAAACTAGGTCAAGCTTTGTTTAAGAAAATGATTTTAAAAAGATTAAGAAAACTATTTAAGAAAAATATAAATTGAAAATTAAATGAGAATTATTAATTATTATTTGGTAATTCAACTTAAATCTATTGAGTAGTCTACGTGACTAGCGTGGTTTTGATGCACGGTTGTGAAA
This sequence comes from Erythroxylum longipes, assembly GCA_027563885.1. Taxonomy (NCBI): domain Eukaryota; kingdom Viridiplantae; phylum Streptophyta; class Magnoliopsida; order Malpighiales; family Erythroxylaceae; genus Erythroxylum; species Erythroxylum longipes. Next base: position 16,241 of record JAOQMS010060403.1, read on the forward strand.
AGTCACAGGCACGTGCATTTATATTAATGCTTCATGGGTGTGAAGTAAGGTGCCACACCCATGAGATAATTTTTTTATAATTGAGAATATTTTAAAATATTATAAGGTGCTCACGGGCGTGACTTATTATATCACACACGTGAGTTTTTTCTCTTTTAATTTCATGTATGCATATAAATAATAAGAATTTATTTTTATTATTAATAAATACCTTATTATTATAAATATTTTTAAAATTTTTAAAATTTCTTCTTCTTCTTCTTCTTCTTCTTCTTATTATTATTATTATTAATTTTATTATATTTATTAATTATATATATTATTATTGTTATTAAATTCCTTATTATTATTAAATTTATTTATTATTATTAAATTCCTTATTATTAGTAATTTTCTTCTTAATTTTTTTATTCTTCTTATTATTAATTTTCTACTTGCTTTTAAAAAATATTAATATTTTATTATTATTATTTATCTAGAAATAATTAAATCGTATATAATATTATGCTTTCAGTTTTATGATAGTGTAAATGACTTTTGATGATGTTTTCATGTTTGATAATGGATGCATGTGTGAATGGTGTAGCAAGATGAATGGATGCATGTGTGAGTGGTGTAGGAAGAAGCAATTTCTGAGATATAAGTAAAGTGATGAAGGATTTAAATCAGTAGAAAATGTGAAAAAAGTGTATAAAGGATTGTGATAATTGAAGTTAAATGAAGATTAGTGAAATGCAGAAATTATGATATGTAAAATTATGAATTAGGTTATTTTTTTGTGCTGTGATTATTCACGAACTTGTGAATTGTGTATAGAGACTACTAAACTGAAAATTGAGGTATAACTGAATCATCAACATGAAAGGATAGAGAAATGATAGAGAAGTAAGAACTTTGGCAATGAATTGTGTTGGAGTATGTCATATGCAGTGTTTTACTGAATATACATCTGTATTTTAGCCGTAACTTAATCTGTCAATATCCAAATTGGGTGAATTTTGATCTAGAGTAAACTAGAGACATATGGCTATATTTTACATGAAGAAATTGAATTTCAGTTCTGTCCTTAAGAGTCTTTAAATTTGGCTTGAAGTTGAGAATTGTGTTCTTTCGAGGGATGAGAACAGTATGTGGTATTTTGATTATAACTTGCACGATAGTGAACCAAATGTATGAATTTGATGTCAATAGAAATGTAAGAAATATAGGAACATTTGATTAGAAAAAAGTGTTGCCTAAAATCTTCTCTTTCTAGATCAAAAATCATAAGAAAGAAGGAAGAAAATATTACAGGGCACGATCATACAGCTGCACGATCGTGACCTTTGTTGGTTTTGGAGGATCATGCTTCTCCACGATCGTGACTTTTGATGAAATTCATGAAAGTCACGATTGTGCACCTGCACGATCGTGACCCGTAAGGCTCTATGAGGTGTTTGTTTGGATATTTTTCAACCTAATTCAAGTAAAAATGTTACCATATGAGGTATGTAGGTTTAAATGAGAACTTAAATGAATGTAGTTGATATTGAATGAGGGGATTAAAGTGAGTAAAGAGTATTAGAGATTAAAGAATGTTTAGAAGGTATTGTAATTGGTTATAAAGTATATTAAGGAAACACACCTGAAAAGTTGTCATTAAGCATGCATAATATATGATACGTTTATAAATGTGCTTAAAGCTGGATTAATTATAACTGAAAAAGTAACGAAAAATGTGGCATGAATGACTATTGCAGTAACATCGCATTAAAAAATTTATTTCTCAACCACTCAATAAATATTTTTGATTATTGTTTGTTTTTATTTCTATTAAAATGTCACGTAACATAAACAAGTATTAAAAATCGTACCATAATAAATTTTCATGTGTGCATATAAATAATAAGAACTTATTTTTATTATTAATAAATAACTTATTATTATAATTAATTTATTAGTTTTTTATTTTAATTGTTAAAATGCTCATTGTTGTTCTTCTTTTCTTTTGTGTGAAGAGTGTACATTTGATGTAGTTACCATTTGTGAATATAAAATAGAATATTTTTAAAACTAATTGATGATTTCTCAAGTGGTTTTAAAAAAGAGATTATAGTTTTGAAAAAAAAAGTTTGTCATATATATTTAAGAAGGTTTTATTTATGTAGAAATAATTAAATCATATATATTATTAACAGTATTGCTGAAATCAGAGTAACGTTTCAGGTTTAAAATGTATATTCATAAATTGAAATGATGTTTTATTTAGAAGAATCTACATTGCAAACATTTGATAAAAATGAAAATGCAAGACAAAACAAGGCAGGCTGAAAAAAGAACAAATAAACAATAAGTAAAGAAAACGGTTTCTTTTAATATGTTAAGATTTCAATGAATTTTGAATAATTATTTTATGAATTTGCGCGATTTTAATAAAGACAATTGTGAGATGCCACATGTAAGTCATAGTTATAACTTAAGTAATAAAATATTAGCGACGGTTGTCATTTAACAAAAAAAAAACCATCATGCAGTTATCTAGAATTTTTAAGTTTAACAAAACAAGAAATTAAAGCAGAAAAGGTATGAAAGTTACATGATTACTTTGCTCGAAAAAAAGGAGCCTATGACAATTTGGGTTTTTTGTTGTTGTCGTTAACATCTGCATTTGACACTATTGTGGGTTCACTATCGCTGAATCTTTTATGAAGGCATTGTTTGATTCTTGAAGAAGATTCAACAATATCTTTTAAAAATATTTAAAAAAAACAAAGCATATCATCTACAGCATATATAAGGTAGCATTAATATTTTTGATAAAAATACTGGGTAGATAAATAATAGATGATAATATAATTAAAGTAAAAAGGAAGTTTACATAGTTTGATAAAAAAAAAACTCAAAAATTAAATCAATAAATAATGACAAATACCAAATTGAAAGAATAAATAATGATGAATACCTGAAATAGGTGCAAGTGTAATGTCAACAGTCCTATTTTGATCGCCAGTTGAAATTTCATCATTTTTTCCAATTGAAGTTGAAGCCTTTTGTAATTCATTGTCATCAATTTTACGGTAATAGATAATAGTGAATCCTTGTCTTCCATCTGGTGACTGAACATTTACAGATTTGATATGAAGAAGAAATGTCTTGGTTTTCAATTCTATATGCACCTTTTCTAGAGGAAGTTAGATACTCTTATTATGGGAAGGTAAAAATATTAATTTTTAGTCATATAATAAAGATATTATAATTCTTGTTATATTAAATCGCATCGGTAGTAAGTGGAAAAAATATTACCTGGTGATAATATTGCATAGCTTCAATTGCAGTAAAATTCAAAAGTTTTTCACCAAGTTCAACAGAAATAGAAGCTGTGATAGTCCCTGTTTCGATAGTCAAATCCAAGTCATAGTGGCATCTATATTTGCAACCAAAAGTTAAGGAGAATATATATGCTAATTAGATATATTGAAAGCTTGTTATAAAGGGAAAAAAAGCAGGAGATTAAAATCACGGGTGTGAAATGTTATGTCAAACTTGTGACACCTTAAAAAAAGGATATTAAAATCACGAGTGTGTCACACCTGTGACACTTGCACATATACAGTTCAAAAGAAAAGGCAGTAAATTGAAAAGTGAAAAGAGAAGAAAAAAAACCTGGGTTTAGGCGGAAGTTTCTCTCTGCAAGAATTACAAGTGAATGGAACTCCATAAGTAGCATTTGTAGAACGAAAGCATTTTTTAGATGCCATATACCAGTACTTTTGCAAGATGAGTTGGATGGAAATATTAGTGAAAACGATCCAGAAGGGGGGTTAAATAGATCTTTTAAATTTTTCGCGAAGTGCTACAAAACAGAGAATTAAAACATACAAGACAAACAAAAACAAATCAAAATATAACAGAGTAGAAAAGAGAGGAAAACACAATATTTATAGAATTTTCAGTTCGAAGACCTACGTCCTATACCTAAGCTCCCACTTAGGATTTTGTCAAAACTCTTTACTGAACACTTTTTAGTTTAGTGTGAACTCTTCCAATCAACTTTACTTTCGACTCAAGTTACACCTTATAGATGATTTGTTTTCCCGGCACACAAATCCTACCTCCTAAGTGATTCTTCTCTAATAACTCAACTCATAATAATAACAAGAATGGTAATGAAGAAATAAAGATCAGTACAACTGAAAACAATCTGGATATGCTATGTAAGTAATATGAGAGCAATGAGAGAATAATTTTTCACTATAGCACATATTCTTCTTTTCGAACTTGTATATTCATTCCTCTGAAGTGAAGACCTTTATTTTCAGGCTTCAAGACTTTCCTAGCTATTGTAGAACGCTCTTAGCCATTGTACAAAGATTTGCTCCCATTTAAAATAGTTTGACAAATTCAAACTCTGTTCAACTGTAACTAATAGTCGACTAGTCGGTATGTAATAGTCGACTAGTACATCATAGTCAACTTGTCTTCCAAGTGTTAGTCGACTAGCACACTCTTTTTATATGAATCTTCATCTCCATACTTCGAATAGTCGACTTATAACATGATAGTCGACTTGTCTAGTTCTCCAACTAACAGATCTCATTGATTCTCCAATCTTTGACTATTGAGATACATATTTAAAATCCTCATGCAAGATCTTCACATGAATTCCACGTTTTTAATTCTGATACTCATTAGTTGACTAGTGCAATTTTAATCCTCATAAGTCGACTAGTGTAATTTTTCAAAATATGTGCTTTTCATCTCTGACTAGTGTAATTCTTCATTAGCACGAATAGTCGACTTGTGCAAGTTTCAGTCGACCAGTGTTCCATTTTATTAACTTCCTGAAATTATTTCTTAACCATTTCTTTAAGTTTTATTATTATCAAAACATAGAAGGATTTAATTTGTCAACCTCCATTGGTCCAACAATCTCCCCCTTTTTGATAATGACAAAATATTTAGAAATTGTTTAAGAAATTGAAAACAAAGAAAAGTTGATCAAGGTTTTTATGCCTTGTCTTTTTGGTTAGTTTGTCTCCTCCTCAATCAATGAATCAATGAACTCAACATAATCAATAAATCCAACAATAATATTTTAATCCAGAATTTTAATCCAACAAACAATGTTAATCCAACCACAAGTGTCATCCAACAAACAAAATTCCAACAATTTTAAACTAACAAAATTCCTCTTCTTTTCCTCATTTTATTCAATTGTAATCCAACAAACAAAATTCCAACAATTTTAAACCAAGAAAATTCCTCTTCTTTTCCTCATTTTCTCCCCCTTTTGTCATAATAAAAAAAATGTATATAACACATAATAAAAAGAGTAAGAAAAGTAAATGAAGAAGAAACCAAACATTCACAAATATTGTTAAACAAATAAACATAGTCTTAAGGTTTCACAAAGGATAAAACAACATGATTAAGAAATGATGAAATGTTGGTCTAGGTCAAATGCAATAACCATAAAGGTGGAGAAGCATCATCATGTCTACAAACAAGTTTATCAAAAAATTTCTTGATGTTTTTCTCCAAGCGAATTAGCATCCCTTGTTGAAGATCCAGTTGAACATTCACTTCTTCAATTTGATCTCTAATTTCTTAAATTTCTTCTTAGGATACTTCACTGCTCCTTGTATTACTTGGTCTTGCACTACTTGGCCTTTCACTTGCTCTTTTTGATCTTTGTCTTTTAGGCACTTATTAATCACTTTCCAACGTTAAACCAAGCTTGTCCACATGATAGGCATACACCCAACCCTTCTCATTAGTTTTCACCAACTTCATACCCCTTATATTATAAGGTGTAAACCTCCAACTTGTTGGATATGGGTAATGTTCATAGGAACTCAAATTACATCTTTGCAACTTTGAGATATAAGTAATCAAAGCTCCATTAGGCATACCTTTATGCTTGGTAGTTTTTCCTCTAAGCTCTCCTCTCAACAAGTTTGCCTTCCTCCTCATCATTTGAATGATCAAATTTGGAAAATTAATTTTCCTACCTTCTTCCAAATGCCATATAATTTCCTTATCCAATGAGGTAATGTGATTGCTGCTTGCCTTCTTAGGATAAATAACTCTATTTACGGCATAATGCAACAACCTATAATTCAATGGCAAATCCATGGCTTCATATTGAGAGGAATGTTCAATGCAAATTCTTCCTAACAATTCATCTCCTTTCATTTCATTATAACCATAATTCTCTTCCTCTTCCTCATCCGTATCTCCATCCTCATGTCTTAACACATTTGTATCAAGTAATGATGCTCTAGGCCTAATTCCTTATTTAGGCAACTTAAACCAAATGCTCAAATTTTCTTCACAAATATAAATATCTTTCCCTTGAATACTAGACTTCAAATGAACACCACTATCAACATTACTTCTAGTCACAACTAGATTAGCATAAAATTCTCTAACTAAATCCTCATAAATATCATCCTTAAAACCCAAAAATTCCTTCAATCTGAAACTCTTTATTTCATCAAACAAATCCTTGAATTCACTATGTTCAAGCTCAGCCCAATCAAATCTCATGGAAAGAATCAAAACTTCTGTTTTTAATACCTTGTAATAAAGATGTTGAGCTTCCATTGAAGTGAATCTTGGTTCAAGCACTTCATTCTCCCTTTCAACTCTACCTCTTAATGAAGACCCTCTAACTCGTGTTTGGTGTCTTTTGGCGGTGGTTTCAGGTTGCTTTCCTTTCCCACTTGCTTTATTTGGTGCCATTTGAAGGGATTTGTAAGATGGTGAAGGAAGATGCATGGATTGGTTTTTTTAGGGTTTTGGATGTCGATGAAGAGAGTTCTAACAAAGAAAATGATGTTATGATGATTTGAATCAGGGGTTTTGTGTTTTGGAAGAAGATTGAAGTTATGTAGGTGTTGATTTAGAGATACTCGAAGAGATTAGTCAACTAGAGTGAGAGGATTTGAAGTTTGAAGGTGTTGTGTTTTCGGAGATTTGTGAAAGATTAGGTGTTTTAAATGCATGGGATGACTGATAGTCAACTGGTATAGGATTAGTTGACTGGTTTGGTGAAAAATAAAAGCAGTAGCCTTGAGATAAAATTTGGCCTATGAATTAGTCGACTAGAGGGGTATTAGTCGACTTAAATAAATACAAATTATGGGAATCATCAGGTATAAGTATTTTAGTCGACTTGAATGAAAATAGTTGATTATTCGAGAATAAAAACCTATGTAATATCAGGTCAACAAAGATTAGTTGACTTAACACTACAATAGTCGACTAGTAAGTCTCTAAAACACTTAACCTATTTTTCTCCAGATGCATTAGTCGAGGTGTAAATTAAATGTACTCGACCATTACCTCAACATCAATCGACTTAGACTCTAATTAGTCGACTGGATATTTCCAAAATCTAGATAAATCACTTTATAAACCCAAATATAAATCAATTTTAATGTTTCCTCCGATGGAATATTCACTAAATAATTTGACCAGTTTGCTGTGGAAGTGTATGCAAATAATTTCAAGAAAGTATGCAATCATCCAATTGAATTCAAATCACCCATACCAAGTTTCAATTTAATATTCACAAACACATCTTCTTTAAGAGGTTTAGTAAGTATATCTACCAATTGATCACTTGTAGAGACATATTTCAAACAAATATCACCTTTCAAACAAAGATCACGTATGAAATGATGCCTAATCTCAATAAGTTTTGTTTTACTATGTAAAATTGGATTTTTACTTAAGCAAATTGCACTTGTATTATCACAATAGATTGGAACATTTTTAACAAAAATACCATAATCACATAATTGTTGCTTAAGCCAAAGAACTTGTGCACATGCACTTCCAGCTACTACATATTCAGATTCAGCAGTCGAAATATCCACACTTACTTGTTTTTACTAGCCCATAAAATCGAAGATGAACCTAAGAAATGACATAGACCACCAGTGCTTTTTCTATCTATCCTACAACCACTATAACCAGCATCACTATAAGCATACAAATTAAAAGACTCACAACTAGGATACCATAATCCATGTTTAATTGTTTTGCTAAGATATCTAAAAATTCTTTTACAAGAACTTAAATGAGAAATCTTAGGACAAGATTGAAATCTAGCATAAAGACAAGTAGCAAACATAATATTTGGTCTAGATGCGGTTAAATATAAAAGAAAGCCGATCATACCTCTATAAAGCTTTTGATCAACATCTTCTTCATGTGCAAACTTTTCCAAAACCAGATTGGTTGCCATAGGTGTTTTTGCATCTTTGCATCCTTCCATTTTGAATTTCTTTATAAGCTCTTTTGTGTACTTGGATTGGTGAATGAAGATGTCATCTTTGAATTGCTTGATTTGTAACCTTAGAATGAACTTGAGTTCTCCCATCATGCTCATTTCAAATTCACTTTGCATCAAATCACTAAATTCTTTGCATAAAGATTCATTAGTAGCACCAAATACAATATCATCAACATATACTTGGCAAACTAGCATATCATGATCAACATGCTTTATAAATAAGGTATTATCAACTTTACCACGAATGTAACCATTATGGATTAGAAAAGTACTTAATCTTTCATACCATGGCCTAGGTGCTTGCTTTAATCCATATAGCGCCTTCTTGAGCTTGTAAACATAATCTAGATGCTCATGATCTTTAAAACTAGGAGATTATTTGACATAAGCTTCTGCTTGAATGTAGCCATTGAGAAATGCACTTTTGACGTCCATTTGATTAAGCTTGATCTTCATATGAGAAGCAAAAGCACATAGTAATCTGATTGCCTCTAATCGAGCCACCAGTGCATACATTTCATTGTAATCAAGACCTTCTTCTTGATAGAATCCTTAAGCTACTAACCTAGATTTGTTCTTGATAGCATCCCCATTTTCATCAAATTTTATCCTATTTACCCACTTGACTACAATGATAGTTTTGTCCTTTGGTGGAGCTACCAAATCCCATACATTATTCCTCTTAAATTGGTTAAGCTCTTCTTGCATTGCCATTAACCAATGTTCATCTTCAAGAGCCTCTTTTATTTTTTTGGGTTCCACCAATGAGATGAAGGCTGAATTGCTCAAGTGTTCATATGTTCTCCTCCTTGTTCTTAAAACATCATCCAAGCTTCCAATTACTTGCTCCATAGGATGATTCTTTGCTTTTTCCTATGTTGTAGTGCTAGGTACATGATCTTCTTCATCCAACTTTGGTTCTTCAATATTGGAATCAATTTCTTCAACTCCATTGCCTAAATTTCCTGCATCATCATTAAAACAAACCTTTCTCGAGGGTGAAATCATATTATCGAATTTAACATGAATATTTTCTTCAACATACTTAGTTCTATTATTATAAACTCTAAATGCTTTACTAATTAGTGAATAACCTAGAAACACACCTACATTAGATTTTGAATCAAATTTTCCTAAATTATTCTTTCCATTATTATGAATAAACACTTTACAATCAAAAGGATGAAAATATGATATATTTGGTTTCTTACCTTTCCATAACTCGTATTGTCAGGCCCCGCTTCCCGGAGTCCGACTCTTGTTCATGAATACTTGCTTGCTCTGATACCATGTCTGTCGGACCCC
>JAOQMS010060566.1:0-25768 GCA_027563885.1 Erythroxylum longipes
TGTGGATTCGATCTCGACTCACCATAACTACAAATTTTAGTGTGCAGAGTCAGGTAAATTTTACAGTGCACTCGACACGCACTATCAAATTTTGGCACTGTTGTTAGGGAGTGTGGTAGTTTAATTTTCGTATTTTATTTTAGTTGATGTTTTGTGAATATATTTGTTTCTTTTTTATTATTTGTTAAATTTTAAAATTTTGTACGTGTTGGTGTATGGTAGTGACCAGATCTCCTCGTAATTAAATTGAGTAACTTGATCCGGAGATCGAGAGAACCCTATGGAGGTTAAGAAGAGAAGTAAGAACATCTTCAGTAGTAGACTCAGAACCTGAATCTGAAGCAACTATGGCAAATCTGAGAACATGAGAGAATTGGCTACACCAAACTTAACCCAAAGACCCCTATGCATTACATTTCCTAATTTTGCTGAACATGTTACCTTTGAGTTAAAATTTGGATTAATTCATTTATTACCCAATTTTAATGGTCTTGTAGGTGAGGATGCACACAAGCATCTCAAAGAGCTCGATGTGGTTTGTTTAAGCATGAAGCCTCCTGGGGTGACAGACGAGTAGATCATGTTGAGAGCCTTCCCGTTCTCACTCAAAGATGCAACAAAAGATTGGCTGTTTGATTTACTAACGGGGAGCATAAATACTTGGTTGGAGATGAAGAGAATATTCCTAGAGATATATTTTTGACCTTAAAGACGAATAGTATTCGGAAGGAGATTTGTGGCATCAAACAATATAATGGAGAATCTCTTTATGAGTATTGGGAGCAGTTCAAGAAGTTATATGCTAGTTTTTCGCACTACAACATACCGGAGCAACTTCTTATCTAACATTTATATGAAGGATTGTTACCGATGGAGAGGAGTTTGGTTAATGCAGCGAGCGTTGGGGCACTTTGCGAGAAGACTCCCATTGAAGCCAGTATATTACTTGAGTGGATGGCTGCTAACACCCAACAATTCAGCACTCGCAACAATTTTCGACGAGTAAACGAGGTAAGCACTTCATCCATTGAACATCATTTAGATGAACTCACATCTTTTGTGAGACAGATTGCAGTTGGACAGGCACAAGTGAAAGTATGCAGAATATGTTCAAACATGAGCCATCCAACTAATGAGTGCCTGACATTATAAGAAGGAATTATGAAGTATGTGAATGATGCAGGAGGAAACTTTCCAAACCAATATAACCCGTACTAGCAGACATATAACCTAGGTTGGAGGGATCACCCCAACTTGAGTTATGGAGGAAACCGAAAGCAAAATTTCTTCCAAAATCGGCTGCAAGGAGCATAAAGATTTCAACCAAGGCCACAAGGAGCACAGGGAACTTCTTCTTCTAATTCAGGTACATTTTTAGAAGATCTTATCAAGAATCTTGCTGCTAACAATCTATAATTTTGATATGATATGCAGCAATTACAACAAAGTATACAACAACTTAATCGGAGTGTACAATAAATCCATCAGGAATCAAAAGCAAGCACACAAAATTTGGAAAACCAAATGGTTCAGATGGCAGTGAGGCTTAATCGCCTAGATCGCAAAGTGGAGGAAAATTGTCATCCCAACCTGAGATAAACCCGAAGAATGTTAGTGCTATAACCATGAGGGGCAGAAAGGAGATTGAGGGTCCTAAGAAAACCCCATCAAGGATTGATACTGAGGAAGAGATCAATAAGGAATTAGGAAAGGAAGAAAATTCGTCATCAAGTACGAAGGTAAATTTCGAAAGTCCCAATATTATTAAAACTAACCAGCCACCTTTATTAGATTGACAAGACCAAACAAGGAGGAGAAAGACAGAGAGATAATGGAGACTTTCTGAAAGTTGGAAGTCAATATACCTTTGCTTGAAGTAATCAACCAAGTACTAAGGTACGTCAAATTCCTTAAAGAACTATGTACACATAAGAGGAAACTGAGGGATGATAAGAAAGTGATGATGGGTGAGAATGTGTCGACGGTATTCAGAAAGAAGATGCCTCCAAAATGCTAGGATCCAAGTATGTTTACCATTCATTACAAAGTTGGTAATACTGTAATCAATAGAGCTATGTTGGATTTGGGCGCTTTTATTAATATGATGCCTCATTTGATTTATGCTTTTTTGAATTTGGGCCCATTGAAATAAACAATTGTAATCATACAACTAGCTGACCGCACTAATGCTTATCCAGATTGCGTGGTTGAGGATGTTTTGGTGCAGGTGAATAAGTCAATGTTTCCTGTAAATTTTTACGTTGTAGATATGAATGATGATACCTCATGTAATCTGATACTTATATTGTTGGGGAGATCGTTTCTTAATACAACTTAAACTAAGATAAATGTTAGTCAGGGCACCCTCACAATGGAATTTGATAGGAAAGTGATTCATTTCAATATTTTTGATGCCATGAAACATCCTCCTAATGATCATTGTTTTTTTGGTCGATGTGATTGATCCTTTGGTGCAAGAAATGTTTAAATTAAGTTGCAAGGATCATTTGGAAACAGTTTTTACTGAGGATATGGAAGTAGAAGTCAACATTGATGTTGAGATGAGAGAAGAGCTTATGGAAATGACAGCCAACTTGGGTTCATTGGAAAGCTCTCCAAAAAGGTATAATTTGGCTTCTATACAACTACTTGAAGCTTATCAAAAGTTGACTTTAAATCAAGAGGAGAGGCTGGTTCGAATGCTGAGAGAGCATAAGAAGGCCATTAGGTGGACTATTCAAGGGATAAGTCCTTCTATATGCATGCACCGCATTTTGTTAGAGGAGGATGCAGAATCCACAAAGTAAGCTTAGCGTAGGCTGAATCCTCTAATGATGGAAGTTGTGAAGAAGGAGGTGTTGAAGCTTCTCGATGCTGGGGTTATCTACCTGATTTCCTACAGTAAGTGGGTAAGTCCTATCTGGGTGGTTCTAAAGAAGTCTAGAATCACCGTTGTGACAAACCAGGAAGGTGAGTTGGTTCCCACCCAAGTGCAAACCAGGTGGAGAGTATGTATTGATTATAGAAAGTTAAATTCTGCTACTCTTAAAGACCATTTCCCCTTCCTTTTATTGATGCTTGAGAGATTGGCTGGTTATGATTATTATTGCTTTTTAGATGGCTTTTCAGGTTATATTTAGATCCTGATCGCACCGGAAGATCAGGAGAAGACCATATTTACATGCCCATTCGGTACATTTGCCTACTGAAGGTGCCATTTGGATTATGTAATGCAACTGCCACATTCCAAAGGTGTATGGTAAGCATTTTTTCCGAATATGATGAGAAGATTGTCGAGGTATTCATGGATTATTTTAGTGTGTATAGATCTTCTTTTGCTGAATATCTTGAGAATCTTGCCATTATCTTAGAACAATGTATAGAAACTAACCTTGTGTTGACCTCGAAAAAATGTCATTTTATGGTGGATCAAGGTATAGTTTTAGGCTATGTGATATCTGCTAAGGGGGAAGTAGATGATAAGTGTGAATTGTATCATGTTTTAAGGCTTAGTTTGATATGTATTTAATTGTTAATTCAATTGTTTAGTATGTGTTTAGGTTAGAATTGTGTTAGTTTGTTAATTATTTATGTTTTAAGTGTTTTATGGATTAGTACAAGTCTTTGAGCTTAATTATTATATTTTTGAGGTACTTTGATGTGTTTTTTTGTATTTCAAGGTCAACATCGAAGAACAGAGAAGTTTCGAAGATACTCGGGCTGAAATAATGGCCCACGATCATGGCAGAAGCACCAGAGTTAGCCCATGCCACGATCGTGACAAAAGCACCAGATATGGCCCACGATCGTGGCCTACTTGCTATGATCATGACAGAAGGCTCAGATATGGCCTATGATCGTGGCCTACGTCGAGCAGACACGCAGACACTAAAAATGTCAAGTTTTGAGAGATTTTTTAGACTTTTTAGACCCCGAAAAAACCTTAGGGTTGCTCAAAACACAAAAGGTATTTAAAGAATAAGACAAAGAGGCTAGGGAGCTTTTGCATCAACCACTTTTAGAGAAACCCTAGAGAGAATTATTGAGAGATAAAGAAAGAGAAGAAGGAAGAGAGAAGAGGAGAAGAAGCCTATGTATTTCCCGGATCAGGAGTTTCTCAACGTCACTGCCTCTTGTCGTCCATTCAATTTTGTATTTCCTACTATTTTCAGTTTTATTATTGTATAGAATTTAAATAATAGTTGATGATAGGATTTTTGGATGTTGATGATGTTCTAAACTCACCTTCGGGTTTTATCTTTGATTTAATGAAATCTGATTCCTTATGTGTTATCTGGATTTATTGTGATTTAATTATGGATGTGCATAATTAAATAATAAACTGAGAGGGTGAATCGAGAAAAATAATTAAATTGAGCTAACGAAAGTTAGGTGATTTAATAGAACAAGAATTAAATCAAATTGGTAAATTATGCGAAAAGAGATCATGCATAGGTTTCTGTTAGTTTAGTAGACAACTTCAGATCTAATTATGGTTTTGGATAGGTTGTTAATTGAGAAATTGCAACTTTCATAATCTGATTAGAATTTATAAATTAGGGTTAACGGTTATAACTTGAGAGAGAGTAATCAACCCTAGGATCGTCTAAAACCAATAATTCAATAATTCATAATCGATTAGGTTAACGTTAAAGATAGGTAAAATTTCTTTTCTCACAATTGATAATTCCTTAGGTTGATTCTTGAGTGTATGTTGCAAATTGCTAAATTTTTAATATTTTCGTGATTGATTCTTGAATTGTTTGATTGATTGAATTGAATTCTTGTTTTAGTTTCATTACATTTTAAATTTCTGCGATTTACTTTGGCCTTAGATTTTAGGATTAGATTATCCTTTCTTGTGGGATCGACACTTTAGGTACTACGCGAACGACCCATGCGCTTGTAGATTATCAAGGTTAATCAATTAAAAATTACACACATCGAAAGAACCCGATCAAGTTTTTGGCGACATCGCTAGGGAAGCGATTAGTTTAGTCCTTTAGTCTAATGAATTTTCACTATCTTTTGTTTTAAAAAAATAGAGAAAGAAGTTTGGGGCGTAAAGTAGAGACACATCAAGTCATCTTAGATTGAGAATGAGACATCTGAAGAGCTAGATGCCAAGAAGAAATGGAAATAAAAATGATGGAAGGTAGATATTGTAAGGAGCAAGGAACTTTTGCGAACTACAATGAGGCATAGTATGGTTGAGAAAATAATGATCCTTATTGGAACATGTACACTTCGGGTGGCAAAACCACCCAAATTCCTATTGGTCTAACAATGTAAAGACTCACTTAGGACATCAAGACCTATCAGGATTTTAGCAAGATGAGTCCAGTTCATAGGATTCTAAATTGGATAAGATCCTAGATAAGCTCACGGACATAGAAGAGAGCCAGAAGAGACTAGAAGAGCAAATTAAGCAAGTAACGAAAAATTATGCCTTGTTTATTCACAACCTAGAGATTTAAACGAGACAACTTTCTTGTAAATTTTGTAAGAGAAGTGTGAAAGACTCTCTAAGTAATATGGAAATACATCAAAGAGAGCAATATCAGGCTATCGCACCTAAGAATGAGGGAGAGCCAGAAGGATCATTGGAAAACTAGACTGAACCCCTACCTTATTGAATACCAAGAGATGAAGAAAGAGGATGAACAAAAGAATGTCAACCCTCCCTATTATTCACTAGCTTTTAATACATTATGTGTGAACATCAAAAAATCATTAGTAGATGTCTATGAAAAGAACCTTATCCTTCATAGATATGATAACAAGTGACACTTAAGATAAATGGTGTATTAAAGAATTAGAAGGAGAGCTCATTTAGGATAATTGATGTGTTCAAATATTCTAAAGAACAAAAGGATGAAGAATAGATGATAATAGACATCGAGTTTGAAGAAGCTATGAAAGTCTCTTCTCGTGAAGCAGAAGAAGCAAAGGAGACGAAGGTGATTAAGAAAGAAAGAGATCAACTCACATTCTTACAGGACAAACTGTTAGATTTGATGGAAGATTCATGGAGTTTTGTTATTCCCATTTTTGTTTACAGTTCACCCAGAAAAGGGACATTATTGAGCTCAATTAGTTTTATTAATGTTATTAATATTGTCTTTCTAATTATTTTGCAATTTTAGCTTACTTACAGGCTACAAAATCGATGTTGAACGAAAAAGGTAAAAGCAAGCTGCTCATAATTGATCCCGGTGAATTTCCAAGGAAGAGAGTCAAGCTACTGACGTTAAAAGAAGAGTGGTATGAGAGGTAACCCATGGATTGTTAATTTAATGTTATTTCCTTTAATTTTTAGATAAGTTGAATTTCGTAGTTAGGTTATTTAGGAAGACATAGGACTTCAACATGAATTTTATTATCGAGGAAGTAAGCAAAAGAGAGGTGAAAGGTCCATAAGGAGTTAAGAAGTGATTTCAGAAAAAAGGAGAAGGACAAAAGAAGAGAAAAATTAAAGCTAAAACATGCGAATTTCAGCTTCATTTTTTGCCATTTTACCCTTCATTCACCTATATATTCATTTCTTACTTCACTTTTTCAATCACTTTCATTTTTCTCTAAGTTTAGAACATCAAGCACTCTCACTTCTCTATAACTAAATTCCTAACTTCTAGTCTCTTTCAACTTCTACTTACTCATAAGCTAGCATGCCATATATTAAGCAGTCAACAAAGCACAATCAATCATTGGGACGAAACCAAGTCGTTGGACGAGGGCAAAGGAACAGGGCGGCAGACTTCGGAGCACCCTTCCTAATCTACATAGAGGAGGAAGGTATATGCTAAACAAATTGTAGTCCCGAAATATTTTGATCTTGATACACTTGTTAGGATAGAACTAAAGGATAGGGTAGAGAACTTAGCATAAAGAATTTAGTGGGCAAAGTTCATACACTTCCAATATCCTGTCACTAGGAGCTCACTTTAGAATTCTTCACTTCCCTATGTTAAGAACCTATTAACCCCAAAAAAATGTGGTTTAGGTTATAGGGATGAAACTATGGTTTGAACATCGAAATCATGTGTGATATTTATGGGTTACCCGAGTCTTCCATTATCGATCAGCACGATGGCTTTCGTGCATCTCGTTATTGGAATGAGCTCACTAGGTTAAAGCGATTCAACACTAAAAATGCCCAAAACAACATCATAAGAACCCATAAGCACTTGTTATTGCACAAGTTTGTGTGTCAATTGGTTTTTGATAAATCAGAAACCAAGGAACTTTTCCTGTTATGGTGCATGGATCACAACATCCCACTGTGCACCTCCACACATGTGCTTAACGCTATTGTTGCAATTCTACGTAAGAGGGTAACAAATTAGGTATGGGGTACTTGGTTTTCTCCATTGCTGAGTATTATAGTGTGGAGTGTAGTGGTTTAACCATCCACCTCCCAGATTTTATTAATCATCATCATCTATGGCGTGCTGAAATTCTTAAGTCTCATAGCATGGAACTCCGGGATCTCAGCCAAAAGATGCATGTGAAGATTAGGGCTAGTCAAGCTAGTTTAAGTACAGTGTTGCCTCAATAGGCAGAAGAGGACTCGATGAGTGAAGAGTCCGAGGAGGAAGAAGAAACAGAAGAATCGGGTTGGAAGAAAGTGCTCGATACAATCTCCGCAAACACTAAGATAATTACAGACACATTTGCAGAGAACTCTAGAAGAATGAAGGAGATGGCCCAAACACAACGACGTTAGAGCCCGGATATATGTCGTATCCATTGTTACTTTGAGGCTCAAGGTGTCCAACTGCCACCTCCAATACCATCAACGCTTCCATCACCATGAAGCTTTGTTCTAACCTTTTTCTTTTAAATTTATTTTTTATTTATTTTTTTACTTTAATTTATGTTTCTTATTTCCATGTGTGTTTGTTTGCCTTCTTCTCACATTGAGGACAATTTGTTGTTCAAGTGTGAGAGGAGTTATGTGTTTTGCTTTGAATATGAATTTTGCATATTATATGATAGTTTGTTAGGTTACATTTTGTCAATCGTGTGAATATGTCAATGGCATAGATAGATTGAAATTGATTTAATTTTGAACATAGTCTATTAGGTTATGAAGAGTCATTAGCTCGCAAAGTTAGTGAATTAGTTTCTTTGGCTAAATATGCAAGTTAATTAGGATTTAGTGTGAGTTGTCATCCTCTAAATTGTCACATTTGTTCATAATTTGAGGTCTTTCAGTTTAAGTAGCTTTGCTAGTATTTTTTCATGAAAACGAGTACCTAAAGCAACAAGGTAGGCAATAAAAAATTGTGTTGTTAATTTTAAATAAATTACTATTCCGCTAGCCTTCAGGTTATGAATAGAGCTAGTAGCCAGTTGAGAATGTGATGTAGTTGAGTAACTGGATTGACACACATCATAAATATGTGCCTCCGCGTCAAAAGGATATAATGACGTTTCAACCAAGCAGCTTAAAAAATGACTTAGTCGAGTAACCAGATCAACATTCATCACCAGTTTTTGCCTCTAGGTAAAAGTCTAGGTCATTGTTTTCTAAAAAAATAAAAAGTGTTTTATAATAAAACCTATCGAACTTGTAATAGCTTGACTTTTCATGAAAACGTACTTAAGAGTAGTTATAAAGTTTGAATGATCAAAGAATTATTAATGTGTATATGCAATTGAAAAGGGTAAATAATTTAACATTTAGATTTTGAATCTAGATTAATATGTATATTTAGTTCAAAGCCCCTAGATGTGGATTTTACATGTTAATGATTTGAAATAACTTAAATGATTGTGTTTAAAATGAAATTTATTTTAAGAAGTTGAAGACATTGTCTCATTACTGCATTGTGTGTTGTGTGTTGTGTGATTTTGTATGTTTGTAGTTTTGTTTTCTTGAGGACAAGCAAATGTTTAAGTGTGGGATGTTGATAAATGTAAATTGCATCATGTTTTAGGGCTTAGTTTGATATGTATTTAATTGTTAATTCAATCATTTAGTATATGTTCAGGTTAGAATTATGTTAGTTTGTTAATTATTTATGTTTTAAGTGTTTTATGAGCTAATACAAGTCTTTGAGCTTAGTTATTATGTTTTTAAGGTACTTTGATATGTTTGTTAGTGTTTCAGGTCAACATCAAAGAATGGAGAAGTTTCAGAGACATTCGAGCAGAAACAACGGCCCACGATCGTAGCACAACAGGCCATAATTGTGATATAATCACTGAATATGGCCCATGATCGTGGCCTGCTTGCCACGAACGTGATAGAAGGGATATGATCGTGGCCTGCATCGAGCAGATGTGCAGACACTCAAAAACATCAAGTTTCGAGGGATTTTTCGAACTTTTTGGACCTTGAAAAAACCCTAGGGCTGTTTAGAACACAAAAGGTATTTAAAGAATAAGATAAAAAGGCAAGGAAGCTTTTGCATCAGCCACTTTTAGAGAAACCCTAGAGAGGATTATTGAGAGATAGAGAAAGAGAAGAAAGAAGAGAGAAGAGGAGAAGAAATTGACTCGATGTACTTCTCAGATTAGGAGTTTCTTGACATCGTTACCTCACGTCGTCTATTCAATTTCGTACTTCCTGCTATTTTCAGTTTTATTATTGTATAGAATTGAAATAACAGTTGATGATAGGATCTTTAGATGTTGATGATGTTCTAAACTCACCTTCCGGGTTTTATCTTTGATTTAATGAAATATGATTCCTTATATGTTATTTGGATTTATCATGATTTAATTCTGGTTGTGCATAATTTGATAATAAATTAAGAGGGTGAATTGAGTGAAAAATAATTAAATTGGGCTAACGAGAGTTAGGTGATTTAATAGAACAAGAATTAAATCAAATCGGTAACTTATGTGAAGAGACATCTTGCATAGGTTTCCGTTAGTTTATTAGACAACTTCAGATCTAATTAGGGTTTGGATAGGTTGTTAATTGAGAAATTGCAACTTCCATAATCTGATTAGGGTTAACAGTTAGGATCTTCTAAAACCAATAATCTAGTAATTCATAATCAATTAGGTTAGCATTAAAGATAGGTAAAATTTCCTTTCTCTCAATTGGTAATTCCATATGTTGATTCTTGAGTGTGTTTTGCAATTGCTAAATTGTTAATATGTTGGTGATTAATTCTTGAATTGAATTGATTGATTGAATTGAATTCTTGTTTTAGTTTCGTTACATTTTGAATTTTTGCAATTTGTTTTGCCCTTAGATTTTAGGATTAGATTATTCCTCCTCGTAGGATCGACACGTTAGGTGCTATGTGAACGACCCATGCGCTTACGGATTATCGAGGTTAATTAATTAAAACTTATACACATCGAAAGAACCCGATAAGTAGACAAGTCCTAAATTGATCTTATTTCTTCTTTACCTTACCCCTCTACTGTGAGGGAAGTGCATTCTTTTTTTGGGCATGCAGGTTTTTATCAAAGCTTCGTTAACGACTTTTCGAAGATAACCGCACTATTATGCAAGCTTCTTTAACAAGATGTCTCCTTCGAGTTTGACGAGAAGTGCAAGGAAGCATTCAACAAACTTAAGGAGCTGCTGACATCCCCACCAGTGATTCAATTGCCAGATTGGAACCTCCCTTTTGGGATAATGTATGATGCAAGTGATTATGCAATAGGGGCAGTTCTAGGACAATGAGTGAGAAAAGCTTTGCATGCCATCTATTATGCTTCAAAGACTCTAAACTCGACTCAATTGAATTATTCCACTACTGAAAAAGAACTGTTATATGTGGTTTTTGCTTTGGAAAAACTTTGATAATATTTGATTAGTGCTAAAGTGATTGTTTATTCTGACCATGCAACTTTACGATACTTGCTCACAAAGAAAGAAGAAAAACCAAGGTTGATCAGATGGATTCTCCTCCTTCAGGAATTCGACTTAGAGATTAGACATAAGAAAGGGGTAGAAAATGTAGTGGCGAACCATCTTATCCATTTGATAAAGGAAGAAGATGATATCCCTATACGAGAAACCTTTCCAGATGAGCAATTATTTTCTGTCAATATGACACCACCATGGTATGCTACATTGTCAATTTTTTAGTTACTAATGAATTACCTGTTGGTTTATCAAAGGCTCAAAGGAAAAGCTATGGAGTGAAGTGTAGTATTACGTATGGGATGACCTGTATCTTTAGAGGCGTTGCACAGATCAAGTTATCAGAAGGTGTGTATCGAAAAATGAATCATCATCAATTTCAGCCATCTGCCATTCATACGCTTGTGGATGAAATTTTAGAGTGAAAAGGACAACTCATAAAGTTCTGGAAAGCGGCTTTAACTGGACAACATTGTTTAGAGACACATATACCTTTTGCAAATCCTGTGATAGATGCCAATGGTAAGGTAACCTATCCCGTAAGGATCAATTGCCATAAACTCCTTTAATTTTCTGTGAAATTTTTGACGTTTGGGGCATTGATTTTATAAGATTTTTCCCTCTTTCTTTTGGTTTTACTTATATATTGCTTGCAGTTGATTATGTTTCTAAATGGATGGAAGCCAAAGCCACTAGGACTAACGATGCAAGGGTTGTTGAAGATTTTGTTAAGGCTAATATTCTTTCTAGGTTTAGGATACCAAAAGCCATCGTTAGCGACAGAGGAACAATAGGGTGATGGAAGCAATGTTCAGAAAATATTACATCACGTATAAAGTTTCTATTACTTACCATCTCCAAACCAACCGGTAAGCTGAACTCTCAAATTGAGAAATCAAGTTAATCCTGGAGAAAACCATGCAGCCTAATAGGAAGGATTGGGGCGTAAGCTTAGAAGACGCACTATAAGCCTACAGGATGGCTTACAAAACACCAATTAGGATGTCGCTGTATAGGCTAGTGTTTGGGAAGTCATGTCAACTTCCGGTGGAATTACAACATAAGGAATATTGGGTTATCAGAAGATGCAATATGAACTTGGATGATGCGGGAGTTTATAGGAAGTTATAGCTTCAAGAGTTGGAAGAGATATGAGTCATATATAAATGTAGTGATACATAAGGAGAGGACGAAAGCTTTTCATGATAAGATGATTTCGAGGAAAAGCTTCAGGGTGGGACAAAAAGTGTTGCTATATCATTCCAAACTCAAACTCTTTCCAGTTAAGTTACGTTCCCGTTGGGTTGGGCCATTTGTTATCACTCATGTCTTTCCTTTTGGTGCAGTAGAGATACGAAACCTCAAAACTGACAAGACATTCAAAGTGAATGGTCATCGCTTAAAGCCATATTATGAAGATTTCTAAATGAAGGATTTGGAGGTGTTGATGCTGGAGGATGTGGTCGGTGTCACTTGAAGCACGCAACTGTAGGCCGAGCCAACAACGTTAAACAAAGGCGCTGCTTGGGAGGCAACCTAAGGTGAGTTAATTTCCGTCTTTTACATTTTCACATTTGTTATCTTTTTGTTAACTGCTCCATTTCTTACATTTGATTTTACATTAAGGACAATGTAAGTTTTAAGTATAGGGGTGGGGTACATTAGTTTTTATGCATGTTTTTTAGCTTAATTGTAGCTTATGTGACTTCTTAGGCAGTTTTCAAAATCCAACGAACAAAATCGAAAATTTTCTTGTTTTATATTGCTTTTAAGATTATTTAGTCATACTTAGAGTGTAAATTGATTAGTAAAATCTATAACAAAATTTGGCATTTTCTTTTGCTCTTGTGGTTTGTTAATGTGCATTATTTTTAGAAGAACGATGACTAGTGGTAGACAAAAACCAGTGAGGTTTTGAGTCGTATTAGACTAACACATCTATATCAGTCTTACTATTTTGTTTGTTATGTTTGACCTTCATGACATATACATCCTAACTTTGTGTTGATTTTCTATTCGAGACCACATTTTTATCATATGCATTTTTATGAAAATGATTAGGCATTCTTTGTTGATTACAAGCTACATTAGCCTAATAGGCTACCCAACTATATGAATTTTCCTTTGCTAATCCCCCTTAAGCTTTATTATCCTTTTCTTTTGTATAAACCACATTACATGCACCAAACCAAATGCCCTACCCAAGTCTTAAAGCTAGTGGGGAATTTGTTAATTCTGGATGAACGTAATTATACAAAAGCCTAAGTGTGGGGGTATGCATACATGTGGCTTGGTTATATTTGCTAAAATTACATGTTATGAATACTATGTTGATGTAGCTTATATCACCTCTACTTTTGAAAAAAAAAAGAAAGAAAGAAGAAAAAAGTGAGTTTGAATAAAAGTATCAAGGAGGAAATAACATTATTGTGAAAAGTTGTTAATAATTTTATCCTCCTTAAATTATATTGATTGGATGTTTGAATATATTGCATATAAGGTAGATGTGGTTTTGGATGGAGAACTTTTTGTGTTTTGTTCATGTGGATTAAGGTGTGAGAGTTGAATTGAGTTGTAAAACATAATTTTTGCATTGTTCATAGCTGATGGTACTCAGTTTTGAATGAATGTTAACTTGTACACTTGATATCTCATTGAGTATTACTTTTGCTTCACTAACTTGATGGCTTTTTATGCTATATTAACCAAAATACATCTCACCTTACCTTTGCCTACATTACAACCCTAGAAAAGTCCTTCGATTCATGATTATGCATGTTACTTTTAATGGTGGAGAAATGAAATGATATGCAAAGTTGTGGATTGTTGTGATCATAAATGGTGTTTGAGTGTACCCATGGAAATATCTTATTTAAACACCTTTTGTCCAAGTCTACCTCTAGATTACTAAATTTCTAAAGGTAGTGAATATTGATTGATCATGAGCAGAAGCTTTGAGTGTTAGGTTTTTGCTTAGGTTTTGAAAGTCATGCATCTTTTTGTATAGATATCTATTCTTAGAAAACATGGAAAATGAATAAACGTTTTAGTTTGTGATTTTTATTTTGATGATTTGCCTGAGGACTGTCAAAGGCCAAGTGTAGTGGAACTTGATATGTGTTTAAATTTTGATTCATTTGATATGCTACACTTAGTGATTAATGCCTTAGAAATGCTTAAGATACTCACTTTGACTCATTTGTGATTTTAGGCACAATTTGAAAGCAAATAAGTTAAAGTGAGTCAAAAGCACGATATATAGGTCATTTTCTAAAGATTAATTTTCATTTGTCTTCATGGAGTAAGAAGAAGAAAATTAAAAGACAAAAGGAAGACAAGAAAAATGAAACACAAAAAAGAAGAATCATTGGAAGCAATGCACGCGCATGTTTTTGCCATGCAAAAACTTCAATTTAATGGAGAAGAAAATGACAACAATTTAAGCATGAAACGGCAGCAACTGGTAAGGGACAAAATCGCCAAAACGATGTTGCACATGTAGGATAGATGTTTGCATTGTCTGCATATGTAGACATAACGCTTAAACACATGGTCTGCGTTTTACTTAAAATGCACAGTAAAAGGAGGGGGGCATAAACTGTAAATTAGACCAACAACTAAATAGTCACGTTAAGACAACAGTAGCTAGCAGGAGGAGATAGTAGCGTGAAATATAACAGAGGTAAAGGAACTAGGTTTTCCTTCTTCGTTTTTTCACCACCGAAGCATGGAGAAGATGGTTCATGCTTGGAGCATAAAAATGGAGATGGAAGGCTAGCTTCCTGACACTAGTTTAACGGGAATATTGATGCCAAGTCACAATTAGGCTATTTTTATCATTTTAAGGTTGTAATTTCTTTTTGGATTGTTGTGTTGTTGGTGTTGATTTAATTAGGTTGGGTGAATGATCTTAACACGTTATTTTGATTGTTTTATTTCAAACCTATTGCTAAAAAATTGAATGTAATTCGTAATCATTACTTTTGATGTTTGTGAGTAGCATCTAATGATCCCATATCATTAGGAATAGCATAACTTAGGCTAGATAACCCAAATGTGTGAGGTTATTACTTATATTAATTATTTTCCACTTCGTAATGCAACTACCAAATTAAACCTAGAGATCGTATCCTAGGTTATTTGGTAGTTAGGTTTAATCAATGATCGTTTTTTAATTAAAAAGGCCTAAGGGAAAATCGAGATTAGGAGAGCATTCTATTAGTCTCAGATCGATAATCCGAACAGAGTTGTAAAGATGTTAGGATGATGAAATATGATTGATCGTGTTTAAGCCGATATTGTGTACCATCCCGTTCTACTATTAGTCTCAGATCGATAATCTGAACAGAGTTGTAAAGATGTTAGGATGATGAAATATGCTTGATCATGTTTAAGCCGATATTGTGTACCATCCCATTCCTATACTAAGGATTAGAACCCTAAAATTCAGTACATGTGAGATCAAAGAGAGATTAAGACAAATGCATTTCATGCTCATGCATAATGTTAGCATATATGCCCGTGAATTTGAATTTTTCACACATAAATGATTGTATATGCATTCATTGACATTTCGAGTATAATTGATCTATAAATGTGATTATAATTGGAATTGTGAATTATTTGTATTGAAAACCAATTTAGAGAGTGTACTTTGTGATTTAAAATTTTTGGTGAATTTTAGAAAAATTTTCAAAAAATGTTAGGTATTACTGGTCAAGGAAAAACATCAAGTGGTGAGTAAATTGATGAATGGAAATAGAAATAAGAATAAATGATAATGAAGGATTTTTATATAGATGACTGTGGGAATTTTTAAGAGATAGTAGTGAAAATTTTGGAGACACTTGGAGAAAAATTGAAGATGACTAGACTAGTTTTATTGGTAAAACTACTTATTTGGGAGATAGATAAGTGACATGTGTCACTTAAATTAAGTTTTATTATATTATTATGTTGAGAAGACCAAGTCTCGTTTCTTTTTAAACTTGACTAAGTTACTGTTGCTTCTTAACTTAGTTGTCTCCTTTGTAGCTTTCTTCTTCAAACTTTCTCTTTTTTGATTTTTTTTGATTCACCGAACCTTCACTAAAGAAAAACCTTGTTTCCATCTACCTTTCTACTCCTACTTGTTATCCATTTCTTTTGCCTAAAGAGAAACCTAACCTAAATCACCTTTAAGATGATGTATTTGGCTGCATGAAGAATTAGGGTTTCTTGAGATTGTGGAAGAATTTGAAGTTTTATCAAGTAAGTATCTGTAAATCTTTCTGGGTGATTGATTTATGAGACAAATTTTGTGATTTAGTTGATATCAAATTATTATGTAAAAATGGACATTTCATGTTTACTGTGGACGTAGGATTAGTTTGATGATATTTTTCTTTAAGTGTTTTGAGGTTTAAGATGTTATAAGATAGTGTTTAAATGATTTTTGGAGTTGAAAGATCACTAAAAATGTGTATGAGAAGAGTGTAGAAATTCATGAAAGAAATTATTCATATATACTCTATTTCACTGCGTATTTTTCTCACTGCGCATCCAAACCATCAAAGTCACGATCGCGACATTCTTCATTTCTCACGAGCGTGAGACACAAAAGTCACACCCGTGACTAGTTGTTTCATTCTCTCATGGGTGTGAGAGACAAAATTCCCACCCGTGACTTTTGCACCAGCTGATCAATCCTGTTTTAATTCGGTTAGTCAGTGAAATGAGTTTTTGATATTAAGAATAGGTTCAAGGTGATGTAGGGATGTGAGAAAAAAATCAATGAAAAGAATGCCAAAAAGAAAGTGTAGAGAAGCATGCAGAAAACATACAGAGTTACTTGAAGAGATACATGCTTGAGTTTCTATTTTGTTTTTGATGTTTGTGCTTAATCATGGTTTTGATCTGTTTGTGAATGTGTTGAGCTGAACGGGAATTGAAAATGGATAATGTACAGAAAATTAAAGTGTAGAAAAATGAAAGATGAAAATGTAGAAGACGTGAAATATATGCGGGAGTGTGATTTTCTGTTTTTGATGATTTTGAAAAAAAAAAGATTTTTGGACTTGTTTATGAATGTTTAGAGTTAAATGAAATTAAAAAATGAGGTTGACATAAGTTAGAGATGTTAAAAAGGATAATTAGTTGAATGAAGAAGAAGAGAAGAATTGCAATAGTTCGGAAGAAGAAGAAGAAACGAAGCATGTTGCGATCGTGCTTTCTGCTATTTAAGAAGGGAAGTCGTGATCATGCCTCAGCACAATCGCAACTCTGTTCGCGACTCTGCTGATGGAGGACAAAAGTCACAATTGTGCCTCTGCACAATTGCAACCCGAGAGGCTATTAAAGAGTGATTATTTTTATTAAACATGCTTTGGTATTTTGATGATATCTTGATCTGTAGATGTCCGAATGGAATGATTCTTGATTTTTAGTAAACTAGAGACATAGGAATACAATTTTTTAGAAGAAACAGAATTTTAATTCTGTCCCTAAGAATTTCAATTTCTGGACTGAAATGGAGAATCGGGCACTGTTATAGTTTCGAGAACATTCTGAATTATTTGGAGTGTAACGTTTGGAATACTTAATCAAATTGAATGATCTTAGTGTCAACAGAAACTTAAGAGATAGAGGAAAAATTTTATAGAAGAAAGTATCCTCGAATTACTTCATTTTCTTGGTCAGAAAGAACATGGCAAGTTGACCTGAAAATGTGTCTTAGGAAAAATCTGATTTGACCAAATGAGTTATGAATTTTGATTGTAATGGTTTTAATAAGGTGAAAACCTAAGTATAAATTATATTTCAGCAAGTTTTGATATATGATGGATGATTTGTGACTTGAATCCAGGAAAAATACCTGAGAATGTCATTGAACATGCATTGTATATATTTCATATACAAATATGTGCATTAATAGACACTTTTACAATTGTGCAATTAATAATGTGTGTAGATGTGTGGTGCATGATGTTGATACACAGGATAGAACGTCCACATCCAGATGCTTCCAGATCATGAAAGCTAATGCTAATTTGGAGCGTATTGTAAGTAATCTACACGGTTTCACTCATTTAATTGTTGTGTTAGATTATGTTTGAAATATCTTATTAATGTGAAATTGATTGTGTTGATTTCAGAAAATGAAGGTCTGAGGTTTCTGATGAATGAATGTGATATTTGAAGTGCTCCTTGTATATGAATGTGGAGAAATAAATGTTACTCAACAAATTTTGTTGAATGCTAGACTAAGGTCCGAAGATAGGCGTGTTTTGACTGTGAAGGTGACTGATTGAAAACAATGATTGAATGAATGTATGAGATGCATTTCCTTTCATAAATGCATGAAAGATAAAGGCAGTTATGACCGGAGTCGCCAGTAAAAGAGCTTACAGCTCAGAACGTGATAAGATCCTTTGACACAGTTGTGCATGTACCCGGTATCCACTAAGGGATATGGGACATTATTCGATACAGCTCGGTATCCACTAAGGGATATGAGCTAGAAAAAAAAGAGGCACTAGATCACAACAAAGTAACAAATGAAACTGAATCATATGCATTGCATTTACAATTGATATGTGTAATTTGTATGAATGAAATGTTCAGTATAATTGTCCCGAAAGTGATTTGTGATGCTTTATGCAAAAATGCAAAGATGTTAATTATATGTCTACATGTTTGATGTGTTGCATGAATTGAGTGAACCATCGATGATGGTTATCTTATTGAGTTTGCAAAACTCAACCAAAATTTGCAATATTTTTTTATGCTCAGAAGAGTTACCCCGTTAAGCAAACGACAGTATAGCTATTGCATTCAAGTAAGAGATAGAGGTCGGGATCAGTTCGAGTCTGCATTTATATTTTCTTATTTTTATATCGAATTGAGTCTTCCACAATTATTGTAACTTGTATTATTGAATACTTCTATTTTGTATAACTTTTGAAATTGGAAATGTTTTGTAATTGAAATTGATCAAAGTGTAATGATAGTTATGATTTCAAGTTTTATGAAATAAAAGTATGGGCCTGAATTTGATTATTGATTTCCACGTATGCGCACAAATTTGGAAAAAAAAATTGGTACTGAGTTTCAAGTGTCTGAATGATTGATTGTTCTAGCATGCCACCCTAGCAGGGTACATACTCGGATATCACTCAAGATGTCAGGTATGTGTCTTGCGAGAGTGGGGTGTTACAGTTAGTGGTATCAGAGCCCAGATTTAGTATCTTATATGGGCGCTTTTCGAAATATGTGTCAAGTTACATGCATTTTGGACATGTCATAGCAGGCATTAGCAACTGATCCCTAGTCTTAGTCGCATGTGTATGAGTCACACGCATGAGATTTTGTTAAGAATTTGAGTTGATAGAAATAGTGAGAAGAATGATGATTTGTTAGAATGTGAGAAAATGAAATTTTTGGATATCTAGAATTAAGAAATAGTATATGGTTAGATATGACAGATAAAGATTCAACGCATATGTATTGGTGATGTATTATAGAATATGACATCAATATTGTACTGTGGTGATATATCCTCGAACATGAAATAGATGTGAATACACTGTCGTGGATTGTTTAAGGAAAGTAGAGATGAAAGTAGAAATGATGAGATTTAAAATGTACAAGCCAAGTTGAAAGAAAATAAAATTTTCTATGACCTTGAGAGGTTAAACTTGGATTTGAAATGAATGTCGGATAAATGTGATAATAGTTATGATTTAGCATACGAATATGTCTATGATATTAAGATCAGAATTTCATGATGATTATGCATCTATAACTCTAAATGGATTGAGGATATACATATGGAAGATGAAATAAATGACAATAGGAAAATGAGATAGAAATGAGGAAGGAACAAAAAGGGGAATGAAATAGACATAAATGACTTTGCATGAGATGAATGATATATATAGTAAGGAGAAAGTTAGGAATGCATACAAGATAGGATTTTATGTATGCATGAGATTAAGAAAAAGATGATGAATCAAATGGGAAGAGTGAATGCAATCAATATGGTAGTTGAATTATTATGAAAATAGGTTTCTGTCATGATCATGGCAAGGATACCTTGATTTAGGGAAGAAATAAAGAGAGAATGTTGTCTAGGATCAATTGAGATCAAAGTATTACGATTGTACGATAATAGGTGATCTGTCAAAAATAAATCTCTGGATATAATGGGAGGACTTTGATGGTACACACCTAAGAATATGCGATAGTAATCATGTCTAGTACTTCATTAAGTTTTGATAACTAGAACATTATGACTGTGTAATAAATGATAGAAATTAATCTTCTTGAGTTACTTAGAATGGCTAATAAGCAATGATGGAAACAATTGATTGATAAAGATTGCATGAATAGTATAGATGTTAGTAACAAGAAATCTTCTTTCGAAGAAGAATTTCACTGAATTAGGTTAAGCAGATCAGATAGTTTATATTAAGAACGATCAATGAAGGAACAAATCAGAAATGAATAAGTAGTTATTCAAAAGTGAGTATTGGAGTCCTAGTCCTAACGGAGACACAAGCATAAAATGTAGAATATACTAGTGAGAGTGTATGCATTATGTTTGAAGTAAAGTATCCAACTATGCAATTGGATTCTTGAAATTGAGGTGACATTATTGCTAATGTGAGGAGAACTTACGTCCACATTATATTCTCTGCAAATATGTATAGGACATACAAATTAGATCTGATGAATGTGTTTCCAACACAGGAAGTTAAGATTGTAAATAAATTGAAATGAGTGGAGAAACTAGTATGAATGAATAGACATTAGAATAAGTCAATATGAAATCAGAGGAAATCGAATGAATGGAGAAAATCATTCGAGAAAAGAAGTCAATTGGGAAACCAAAAATAACAAGAAATAATATTACCTCATTGAGGAATTAGCTACTTAAGGAATTACGAGAACTAATTATGGGCACATAGGGTTTCGGCTATATCTTTTTGAGTTAACAAATGCCTTGACAATATTATGGTATTGAAGATTAAAGCGATCCAAGCAAAATGGGATTAATTAGTGACTATAATCATAGAGGATATATTGAATGTATTCGAAAAGTTGAGAAGAATATTTTGAATACTTGAGGTAAATCTTACATTTCATGAAGGTAGAAATAATTAGATGCCAAGTTTAATGAGAGTGAATCTTAGCTTGATCGAATAAAATGTTGGGTCATATAGTGTTTAAACATGGCGTATTGGGAGAGCCAAAGAAAATTGAGGTAATGATGAAATGAGAAACTCCAAGGCATATGCATAAGAGATCTGGAGTTATCTGGAACTAGCTGTTTATTGGATACCACTAGAGATTATTAAGGAGTTTTTATTGATCTTAGCCCTTTGACAAAAATGTCTGAGGAAAAATGTGTAAATCTTATTAGTGATTAATGTAAAGAGAATTTTGAGGAATTATAAGACCGATGTTAATTATATCGTGTGGATTTGGAGAGTTTGAAGTATACAATGATATCTCACACCAAGGATTCGAATGCAATTTAATGCAGCATAATTAAATGATTTCTTATCCATTGAGACAATTCAAGTCTCATGAGTTGATTATTTGATGCAAGATTTTGAATGTGCTGCAATAGTGATTGCTTGAGAGCTTGGAGACATAATATGTACAGTGAAACATTTTGGACATATATAAATGTACAGGTCATTAAAGTTTGAGGCACTTATTGAGTTTGAAAGAATTGAATATAAGATAGAGACAATGAATATGAATTTCGAGTTTGAATTGGAAAAAATTATACTTGGGATTGAAATAAGAAGTATGTGTACTCGATAATGATGATTGAGCAAAGAGATTATTAAAGAAAGCACTAGGAATAACCTAGGCTATATATCCTAGTAGGAATACGCCGAAATAGTACTTAACAGCTAAGAATGTAGAATCAAGTGACCGAATGATTGAATTACCAACAGTCTTACATATTGGAGATATGTTTAGAACTTATATTTTGGAGTTCATAGGAACATGAGGTCAATGTATAGTTTTAATTGACTTTAAGCATAACAATCATTATTATAGTGATATCACTGGAATACCATATGACGCTTCATACAACAAAAAGGGCTCGTTCACCTTTATATTCAAATGAAGAGGGCATAAAAATGGTTGAAGGCCAGATTTGATTTGAGATACTGTTGATAAGTGAAATGAAGCTATAATAGGAGTTAAGTGATTCAAGGATGATAAATGAGTTAAGTGGATCAACATCAAAATTATGGAATATAGTGAGATAAACATAAGAGTAAAGTGTATTAACACTAAAGAGATGTGAAATATCAAGTGAAAGATAAATTGTTTTTGAAAGTATCATCTTGGTAAGGTGTGCTCAGGTTAGGAAACAGGATCAACTAAGCCGAAATAAATTTGGTCCATATGAAATTATTATGAGAATAGAACCATTGACCTACGAGTTAACATTTCCAATAAAAGATATTTCAAATTCACACAATGTACATGAATATGTTTAGGCAATATCATTATGATCCGATATATGTGTTATCGATACTTGAAGTAAAATTATGAGTATTTGAAATATATTGAGGAAACAGTTAAGATAGTGTGATATCTGAATAAGCAATTGAAGGATTTATTGAATCCATTGACGTAGGTCATTTGAAAAAAATTATTTGAGTGATGAAGTTAAATGGGAAACGAAGGAGTATAAGAGGAAACATACCCCTGCCTGTTTGATCAAACAAATAAGAATTTCAAGGATGAAATTTATTAAAGAGGGGAGAAATGTAACATCCCGTTCTCATACTAAAGATTAGAACCCTAAAATTCAGTACATTTGAGATCAAAGAGAGATTAAGACAAATGCATTTCATGCTCATGCATAATGTTAGCATGTACACATGTGAATTTGAATTTTTGCACACATTAAAATAATTGTATATGCATTCATTAACATTCCGGGTATAATTGATCTATAAATGTGATTATAATTGAAATTATGAATTATTTGTATTGAAAACTGATTTAGAGAGTGTACTTTGTGATTTAAAATTTTTGGTGAATTTTAGATAAATTTTCAAAAAATGTTGGGTATTACTGGTCAAGGAAAAATGTCAAGTGGTGAGTAAATTAATGAATGGAAATAGAAATAAGAATAAATGATAATGAAGGATTTTTATATAGATGACTTTGGGAATTTTTAAGAGATAGTAGTGAAAATTTTGGAGACACTTGGAGAAAAATTGAAGATGACTAGACTAATTTTATTGGTAAAACTACTTAAAGCTTTGGGAGATAGATAAGTGACATGTGTCACTTATTAAATTACTTTTTGTTATATTATTATGTTGAGAAGACCAAGTCTCGTTCCTTTTTAAACTTGACTAAGTTACTGTTGCTTTTTAAGTTAGTTATCTCCTTCGTAGCTTTCTTCTTCAAACTTTCTCTTCTTTGATTTTTTTAATCCATCGAACCTTCACTAAAGAAAAACCTTGTTTCCATTTACCTTTCTACTCCTACTTGTTATCCATTTCTTTTGCCTCAAGACAAACCTAACCTAAACCACCTTCAAGATGATGTACGTGGTTACATGAAGAATTAGGGTTCCTTGAGATTGTGGAAGAATTTGAATTTTTATCAAGTAAGTATCTGTAAATCTTTCTAGGTAATTGATTTATGAGTCAAATTTGGTGATTTAGTTGACATCAAATTATTATGTAAAAATGGACATTTTCATGTTTACTGTGGACGTAGGATGAGTTTGATGATATTTTTGTTTGAGTTTTTTGAGGATCAAGATGTTATAAGATAGTGCTTAAATGATTTTTGGAGTTGAAAGATCATTGAAAATGTGTATGAGAAGAGTATAGAAATTCATGAAAGAAATTATTCATATATACTCTGTTTCACTATGTATTTTTTTCACTGTGCATCCAAACCATCAAAGTCACGATAGCGACATTCTCCATTTCTCACGGGCGTAAGACACAAAAGTCACACCCGTGACTAGTTGCTTCATTCTCTCACGGGTGTGAGAGCCAAAAGTCACACATGTGACTTTTGCACCAGCTGATCAATCCTGTTTTAATTCGGTTAATCAGTGAAATGAGTTTTTGAGATTAAGAATAGGTTCAAGGTGATGTAGGGATGTGAAAAAAAAATCAATGAAAAGAATGCCGAAAAGAAAGTGTAGAAAAGCATGCAGAAAACATGTAAAGTTACGTGAAGAGATATGTGCATGAGTTCTTGTTTTTGATGTTTGTGTGTAATCATGGTTTTGATCTATTTGTGAGTGTGTTGAGCTGAATGGGAATTGAAAATGGATAATGTATAGAAAAGTAAAGTGTAGAAAAGTGAACGATGAAAATGTAGAAGACGTGAAATATATGCGTGAGTGTGATTTTCTGTTTTTGATGATTTTGAAAAAAATGAATTTTTGGACTTGTTTATGAATGTTTAGAGTTAAATGAAAGTCGAAAATGAGGTTGAGATAAGTTAGAGATGTTAGAAAGGATAATTAGTTGAATGAAGAAGAAGAGAAGAATTGCAGTAGTTCAGACGAAGAAGAAGAAACGAAGCATGTCGCAATCGTGCTTTCTGCTGGTTAAAAAGGGAAGTCGCGATCATGCCTTAGCACGATCGTGATTCTACTGATGGAGGACGAAAGTCGCGATCGTGCCTCTACACAATTATGACCCGAGAGGCTATTAAAGAGTGATTATTTTTATTAAACATGCTTCGGTATTTTGATGATATCTTGATCTGTAGATGTCCGAATGGAATGATTCTTAATTTTTAGTAAACTAGAGACATAGGGATACAATTTGTCTAAAGAAATTGAATTTTAGTTCTTTCTTTAAGATTTTCAATTTCTGGACTAAAGTTGAGTATAGGGCACTGTTACCACAACAAGAAAATCATGATTTAGCGACGGACATTTCCCGACGGATGAAAAACCATAGCTATTTACTGACGGAAAACAACAAACCATCGGTAAATGTATTGCATTGTTCATATATAGCGACGGAAATGTATTACCGTCGGCAATACTGGAGGGAATGAATTTCGGGCAAAATCTCCGACGACATATAGCGACAACACGACCTTTGGCGTCGGCAAAAATTACGGGAATGCTTCCCGTATTTTAATTGCTTCGGATATATACCGACGGACACTCTTCCGTCGGTATGTTTGGATTGGTGAACCCTATTCACCGACAGAATGATGTCCGTCGGTACAATTGATTATAAGTTTACCGATGGGTTAGCCACCACCGTTGGCAATAATTGCGGGAATGACTCTCGCAATTAAGTAGCTTCGGACAGTTACCGACGGAACACATACCGTTGGTAAAAGTGGTTCAGCTCTTGTTATATACCGACATAATTTGTTTCGTCGGTATACATTTAATTAACTTTACCAACGGAATTTTTTTCTGTCGCAAAATATAGTGTAAAAAGAGGCGGTGAAATAATTAGAAAATTCAAATACCGACAGAAAATAATGTCCGTCGGTAAATGTTGACTATTTAATAAATAAAACGTAGTCGTTTGGTTTAAGACGACGCAGTGAAATTTAATCACCGACAAAATGTGAGTTCCGTCGGTGATTCATCGTCTTTAAGACGAACAGACCCCGCTCCCCTATTTCTTCTTCTTCTCTCCTCGCCTGCGCCATCTGAATCCGACCCCCTTTCTTGCATTTTCCAGCCGTTTTCTGGCTCATCGTGCGTCGTTTAAGGTAAGCTCTCTAATTGGTGTATTATTTCTCCAAAAAAACGCATGTTTTTAGTGTTAATCGTGGGTGTTTGGTGATAAAATTTTGCTTGATTATTGTTGTTGTTTGCGATTTTTTTGTATAATTGTTTGTTTATTTGTTGTTTATATGTGTTATTGTTGGTAAATAATGGAAAAATGCAATTGATTTGTGGTTAGATTGAGATTA